>PITA01007803.1:0-88902 GCA_004023965.1 Spilogale gracilis | reverse complement strand
GGAAGGAAGGAAGGAAGGAAGGAAGGAAGGAAGGAAGGAAGGAAGGGGAAATAAAATAAAATCCAGAAATTCAGCACTTGAACACCTAAAAGAACTGTGTGCTTCTTAGCCACAACCAGTTAAAAATAAAACTGAAAAATTCTCTTAGCAAAAAAAAAAAAGAAAGAAAAAAAGAAAGAAAAAAATTTATCTTAGCAACAAAGGCCAATCAGAATCAGCCTTGTAGTAAGGATCAAATTAATGTTATGGCCATTACATCGATTGTTAAAAATCTCTGAGGTGAGAGGCGCCTGGAGGGCTCAGTCATTAAGCCTGGGCTTGGGTCAGAATCCTGGAGTCCAGGGATCCTGGCCCACATAAGGCTCCCTGCTTGGCAGAAAGCCTGCTTCTCCCTCTCTCACTACCCCTATTTGTTCCCTCTCGAGCTGTGCTTCTCTCTGTTAAATAAATAAATAAATAAATAAATAAATAAATAAATAAATAAATAAATATTTTTGAAAAGATCTCTGAGGGGAAACTTTGTGTTTTTTAGACATTATTTATTTGAGAGAGAGAGAGCATGAGCTAGGGGAGGGGAAGGCGGGGGGGAGGGAGAAGAAGTAAAGGCAGACGTCCTGCTAGGCAAGGGCTCAGCACAGGGTTCAATCCCAGGATCCCAAGATCATGAGCTGAGCTGAAATCAGAGGCTTAACAGACTGAGCCACCCAAGGGGCCCCTAAATGCATTGAAATTTCTAAGATTGAGGTCCCAACTAAGACTGTGGCTCTGTAAGTCCTTTCAATTGGACCAAATGGCTCAGGGAGAAGACAGTTAGTGACTGTCCCAACAAAACTTAATAGACTCGTTAGTTGCAATTAAGTCATTAAATACAGAGAGATACAGAGGCATGCGGTTAAAAAAAAATAAAAAAATTTTTAAAAAGTAGCATGGTAAATCAGGGAAGTATGTCCACAAAACTTTTCTGAGAAGAGAACTATAGAGGTGACCATCAACACATGAAATTAATTGGTAAATAAATAACACAGCTAAGTCCTTGAGAGAGATGTACTGATACAAGGACTATCAATCTGAGCTTAAAAAATAAAAATAAGATGATGATACCCAACCATCTGAAAGCAAAAAGGAAGCTGTTGAACTCTGCTCAGCCCCCAGCTCTAGACATTGAAGGGCATATTCTTCAATGTCCAGTGTAGATGTGGAAAATCAGATAATACAAAGGAAGGACACTCCAGAACACAGTGAACAATGGACAGGGGAGTCCCTCCCAGGAAGTAGACTCAGCCTAATTAAGAAACGTACCCCATCCTCAAGGTAAGAAACCCCATCTCCTCTGCCCACCAGGATTTCAGAATTGCTACATACAACTATCTTCAGGGTATCTCCTCACCTTGTGCTTTCCAGTAAGAATGTTTATTGCAAATTATCTTGTCCCTGTTCCACCACTGCATATTGGGGGAATATAGCTTGTCTTTTTAGTTCATACAATATGGAACCTCCAGCTGATACCTGAAAGACTGTAGTGATTAGAGCCCCCTACTGACCCTTGTTGGTCATGTAGCATGAAAAACAAATTACTGTTGATTTGAGCAACTGAGATTTTTATGGTTACATTTCATCACAGCATATAATCTAGTATATATTAACTGAAAGGTCTTCTAAAAGAAAATAAAACTGTGTTAAGACAGACCTTTTCTATAAAGATCTTGATAGGTCAGATGATGATGATGATTTTTTTTTTTATAGGACTGCAAAAACACAATTACATATCCAAACCAAAAGTTAGGGCTCTGACTAGGAAGAGGAATACCTAGAAAGACCTAAAGAAGTAAGAAAACCCTGACTTCCTAACCTTTCTCCAAGATGCCCCATAGGACAACCTCTGAGTTACAGAGGTAACAATGTCCCCCTTCATCAAGAGTCAATCCCGGGACTGCATCCTGACATTAATAGCAGATTAGCTCTGCCACATGAACCCACAAATTATTCTCCTTGCCTTGAAGCAAAAGTCAAGGTAGCGGCCTTTAAAACAAGGTTGGGGACTCCAGCACATGCTAAAAGGGAGACTTATAAAGGCAATCCCTAGTTTCATTGGCCAAGACTCTAAAATTTTTAGTTAATAGCTGAGTGCCTCAAAGTCGAGGGCACCAATAGTCCACCAGGTTTCTAAAGGACCTGAGCTGCCAGAGAGCCTCTGAGCCTAGACCAAATCAGTAGTTCCTAAATTATGGTCCACAGAGAAGGTCTTGGAGAAGTCTTTACTTTTATTTGCAGCGAAATGAGGAAAACAAAGACAATGTCATCATTTTTTATGGAACTAAATATATTTACTTTAAAGGATTGTATTATGTTTTAAACATTGTATCTTCCCTAATTTTGTGGTATTCAAATGTCCTTACATTTATAAAATGGTGGCTTTTGTTGTTGTTACTCTTGGTACTTGACCGATCTGTTTGGTAACCTTACGTTGTTCCCATTACTGTTACTGAAATTCTATTTAATTATGAAATGATCATTTTCTTTGACCTTCAGATCTAAAAACTTCTGATGGAATCATAAAGAAACCTCTTGCACCATCCTCTAGAGCTTTCTGTCCAGTATGGTAACCACTAGCTACATGTGGCTCCTGAGCACTTGAAAGCTGGCTAGTCCAAATCGAGATACACTGCGTGTATGAGATACATGTCCCAGATTTTAAAGACAGTAAAAACAAAGGAACAAAATATCTATTAATAATTTTCATACTGATTACATGTTGAAATGGTAATATATTGAATATACTGAGTTAAATAAAATGTATTATCAAAACTAATTTTACTTGTTTCTTTTTACTTCTTTTAATGTGGCTACTAGAAAATTTTCAATTGTACATATGGCTCATTTTGTACTCCGATTGGACATCTCTGTTTTAATGTCAAAATCTGTTCAGAATCAACCATGATTAAAACTGTTTTCTTCCCGGCAGTGGCTGGTGTTAGCAGCCTTTACAGTCACACCAAACCCTAATAGCTGACTTACATCTGTTACACAACAGCCACATCTCTCTGGCTAAGATCTGTCCTTTCTCATCTTCTGCATCACATGGTCATGAGACTAGTCTTCTTTATTAGTCTCCTTTTGATTTTATTAATTGATTGCTCAGAAATCGATAGCAACTTTTGATCCTCCTTTTAGTTATCTAATCAACCTAACGTCTGACACTCTCCAACAGCTGATTACCGCCATGACTTTAAGATACCATTTCTTGTTATATTTTGGCCTAGAACCATCCAGGACTGCTGTTTGCACACACTTGCCTTTGAGGTGAAATCTTGCCTCTATTATACCCTGTCATCCTGTGACCTTCTCTTCCTTCTACACTCACTACCCAAATTTTCTTCCCTAAAGAAGCTGACTAGTTGACTCCACCTAGTTCTATCAGCTTCCTGGATGCCGTCTCCTACCTTCTTTTCTACCTTATGTTCAATGGCACCAATTTACATTTACATTACGTTCGAGAAATTTGGTAAAATTATATTTCAGGTAAATCACATATATGCATTACATATAAATCACAAGTTTTTCTGAAGCAGAGTATTATGTTTCACAAAATGACAAAGCTATAATTAATTTAAACAATCAACTACTGGCGCAATGGGCTGGCTCAGTCAGTAGAACATGTTACTCTTGATCTTAGGATTGTGAGTTCAAGCCCCACCTTGGGTGTAGAGATTACTTATAAATTTTTTAAAAAATTAAACAAATAATAAACAAAAGAGCAACTATTTATTTCACAAGTGAAACAACTGAGGACCAGAGGCAGGGTCACATGATAAGTCCCATGATAAGTGACTTAACAGAGGTTACATGTGTAATCAGTGGCAAAACTGGGACTGGAACTTCGTGCCTATCTTCTACTGGTATTACTGGAACAAGCCGCCTTTACCTTTCTAATGTATTTCTCTGACTGGCAGGTAGGAGATGCCCCTTGCATTAATCAAGTAGTCTCAGGTGAGCCATGCAGAGGCATCAGCGGAAGACCAATAGAATAGTGCATTCAAGGGAGAGCACTGGGATTATGAAGCTAGGGCTAAAAGCACTAAATCTCCTGTAAGGTCAACCCCATGGAGTGCAGAACAAGCAAGTGAGCCAGGGTTAGAAGCAAGACTTCTCTGGGAGCAGGGAAGCTGAAGCTCAAGCTGAGAACCTAAAGCAACTGAAGCCTATGATGGCTGAGCAGGCGCAATGCGCATGTGCAGAAGAAGGGAGGAAGTGGCAGGCACAGCAAGCATCCAGTCTGTTCTATAAGAAACAGCAGCTTCACTACCAGATCCCATCTACTGGCTCAATCAACAGAGGATGGTTTTCCTTTTACACTGTTGGTCTTGAACCACATAAGCTCAATCCAGATGGAATGAGCCTGAAATTTGAATGTCGTTGATTACAGTAGTTTGGGGGAACTAAGTAAGGCAAGGTTAATGGTAGTAAGTTCTATACGTAGTTTGCACTTAGTGAAAGCCAGCAACTGATATTTATTGCAGAAGACCATGATCAATAGATGGATAAACAGATAGATGCAGACAGATGACCCTGTCCTCACCTTCTTCACACTATCAACTTTACAGAGGATTGTTCAGTTCTGTTCCATCCCTATTATATCCCTCAAAGGCAATACATGAATCCAAATGGGATCTGGCTTACCATTTAATGATTGATTTTCTGCTAACTGACATAATAGTTTCTGATCACTTCCAGCTAGGGTGAAATGGTTTAGATTCTGTATAAAATCTTTTTGAAAAACTGGTAGCTAATTCATACCTCTGTCCAAAGTGCACATTTTGCTTGATATTATTCTCCAAAAGTCATTTCATTTCAGAATGATGCAGTTAATCCTAAATGGAGATGGCTAAAATTGTCTTCGCATGACTTAGAGATGGCCAGTAACTCAAGGGTGTTGCCTGACTGACAGCTGTCAGTTAGAAACGGATCCATAGGGTGAACAATTTGAGTGCAAGTATTTTAGCTCTGGAAATGTACTTATTCTTAATTCATGAGTTGCCTTACTATTGCCTGAATATCTCTACATCATGAGTCTCTGGCTGAGATTTTACCCACCTCTTTCAGTGAGACTCTCTCAGGTCAGCAGTCAAACATTTAATGGCTGTTTCTGTGATTGGAAATGATGGTAGCAAATAGGTTGAGACACACAAACAAGAAGCCCTTAAGTGTCATAATCAAATTTTAAAATATGATGCGAAAGAATGTACTAGTGTATTTCAGTGGATAGAAACAGCACAGTTTAGAAACTTGACTCTGTATAGTGCACACACATGGATGGTTCTTGTCTGGCTTAATTCATTACATTGTTCTAAGAAGTGATTTTCAAATAAATAGTTTTGTTATTACTCAGAGAGCCTTAGTAAGATTTTCGAAGCGTTTACAAGGTAAGAAAGGGTGTTAAATATTAGCCTGAGTCAGCACCAAATCTAATGTGGAAAACCACGAAGTACTCAGCCGGACAGAAGCAGTGATTTCACAGTCTTTGAGGCCCCTAGTGTACATTTATAATTGAACAATACGACAAGGAAGAGAAGGCTAGGAACACACACCATCTGCTTGCATTTAAAACACTTTAATGAATATCTTCAACCTGCAGAACAAAATGAGGAAACACATTTTCATTAAAATTTTAAGTGAGGAGAATTCTATTTTAACTATTCAGTCAAAATCAATAGTCAAATATTATTCGGGCAAGTCTTTGGCTACGATGCTGTTGTTGTCCACCAGGAGCAAGTTTGCCCCCAGGGAACATTTGCCTATGTCTACAGACATTTTTAATTGTCCCAACTAGGGAGTGCTATTGACATCTAGTGGGTAGAGGCCAGGATGCTGCTAAATATTCTACCAATGCAAAAGATAGTACCTCACAACAAAGAATTTTCTGGCCCAAAATAGCAATACTGCCTGTGCAGTCTGTGATAGGGGCACTCTCTGTTCACCCCTGGGTTTTTTCTCCACCAATATACCTATATGGGACTAATATTCCAGATTCACTGTCTTGACTTAAAATAAAAAAGAAGTGATATTCTTTAAAAAAAAAAAAAGAAAGAAAGAAAAGAAAAGAAAAAGAAAAAGAAGTCTAAATTTGTTCCTTCAGAGAAATACCTATTTTAGCAAACGCTAACATAGTTTCAATGAAATGAGAAATTATTTTGAAGTTTTGCATGGATAATTTCTGATTAAAAATACAATGCATGTATATATTGTTGAAAACTACTTCTTGGGTATTGGCCTGCTAATTGTATATGTCTGCAATAATCAGCTCAGGCAACATGCCCAAAGCTAACAAAATAACCTCAGGATTACTTTGAAAAGTCCGTGTCAGGAGCTAAACTTTATGCCGGACCATCCTCAGCTTTACTGTTGAGAAGTTTCCTATGGGTTCCCCATCAGATATTGCCCTTGATATGTCCCTCAGCATCCTTCTAGGAAATACTATTTCTAAAATAAACAAGACATCATTGACCACTTAAGACATTTCAAGTATTATTATAAAGAATAAGCACTTAATAAACACTTAATGAGCATTAAAGGAGTGTTCAAATTCAGTTAACCATAAACATTTCTACTAAAATAACAATGTCTTCATTAAATAAAAATCTACCGACATACAAAGGACTTGTAAAGATTCCTATACCAAATTTCTCCTTTCGTGGTATTAATTACCTCTACAGGAAAAAAAGAAAAGTAGTGTTAATATAAACTTTTAGCCACAATTTAGAAATAGGCTTCTTATGTTGAAGCCGATGATATAGAGATGTGTAATTTAAATAGATTCTACATGCAGAGTGATTAGGAGGCATGAACCTCACAAGCCAATGCCTCCAGGCAAGATGCTATTCAGTTGTTTTATCAATAAATTTTTAAGCTGCAAAAGAAGAATGATATAGCCTGGTTAAAAGAAAAAGCATTGCATGGGAATGTTCTTTACATTTGCATGCTTTGTTTTCCCCGCTGATAAAAGTCATCACCGTATGAATGGCCGCCCTTTGGTAGCCAGCTAATCTGTACTAGAACCTCTGCCAGACTTTCAGTGTGCACGAGGCTGACCATCACAGCCACCTCGCTGAATAGGTTTTTCCCCCAGAAAACCAAAGCTCAGCCAAGAACAAGCACCTACCCAGCTAACAGTTTAAATCCGACTATGATTCAAACCCAGGAAAGCTTGACTCCACAACCAATGACCTATCATGGTCTCCACTTGTAGTAAAACTCAGGAGTTCAAGAGCATTTAAGATTTGTTTTTTATTCCTTTGTATTTTTCTTTACACAATATCCTATCATTCAAATGCCTAAACGCAGATCACAAAAGATTGTCCCAGTTACATTTTAATGCTGGCCTTCTAGTTAATTCCACAAAGGCGTTTTGTACTTCTGTTCTTTTCCTAGCCCCAGATTCCTGAGGGGAAAACAAACAAACAAACAAACCATTTTTTGTTTGTAATATATCTCTCGGTTTCTTGCTAGTAGTGACTTCGATCAGCTTGGAGGTCTGTCAGTTCACACACACCGTCATTTGTAGACTATTGCAGGGCAAAGGAAAAAAGATGTTTAGAGTCGACAAGAGGAGCTTGTATGTTCTCTGAAACTTTTGCTCCCTGCCCGGCTTTGTCTGTCTTCACGCTGGGGTGTGTGTGTTTGTTGTGGCAGGGTGAGGGGGGTGGAGGGAGGGAGTAAAGAAGGATACTAAGACTTTTAGAGAAGGAGGGTGGGAGGAGAGATTCTGAGAAACAGAAAGGAAGAAAGAAAAGAAAAGGGAATGGAAAGAGAGGGAGAGGAAATGAGAGAGGAAGGAGGGAGGACTGCTTTGTAGTCGTTGAGATTGCAGACAGAAATAGCACACAACCACCGTGAGCTGTGTGAAACTCAGAAACCAAGACCAAACTGTACTCACTTTTATTAATCAGTTGCTCACAAAGAAGGAAATGACATCTGGTCCTGTCTTCTTCTACATCTTAATTTTGGGTACATATTGTAAGTATGCTCAGTATTTAATTTTATATACCTTTATAATATTGTATGAACTAACCACAATTATAAATGTTTATTACTTACATTGATGCTTTTAATATAAAACTGTTTTTTCTGATAAAATTGTAATCTCACTTCAGAATTATTCTTAAGTCATTTCTGGTATTTATATTGGAAACTGGGATGTATCAGCAGTCAGTAGTTAAGCAAGGTTAACAGGACATACAGATGTTTGCTTCATGACAACCAATTTGTTTAAGCAACAATTATTTTATAAATAATTTGATACTATTTCAAGAGATGCAGTCTTTAAAGAAACTGTGTTCAAATAAGATGTCCACTTGAAATATTCTGGTAAAGTCTACATTTATTCCGGTTTATGTGTAGTTCTAATGCTTTGTGGTCCCAGTCTTTGTGATTTGATATCATAGGTGTGCCTTCTCACTGAAAAATGCATTCATAAAACTCTTTTTTGATTTAACAAGATCTCTCACTCTTCCTTGAAAGAAAAGCAGAAAAAGCACAAAGCAATGAAAAGCACAGACCAGGAGCCCAAATGGGCATTTTTACTTTTGTTATAATGACAATTCTTGTTCTCTCTTTGTGTGCTATAGTTTCTTTTTCAGAAAAAAAAAAAAAAAATGTAAGTCGAGAGAGTCATTCTGCATTCAACCTCACTTAAATGATATTATGTAGGTAGAAATAAAATGTGTGTGTTTCCTAGGTGATAACTAATGAGAAAGCCAAAGCAAATCAAGAAAGAAAACTTTCTGTCTATCTTTAATACTTTATGACCTGGGAGTGATTAAGCCTTAACAAATTTAGAATTCACATGCATGCTTATATCCCTCCAGCTCTCAAAAGTTTGCAGAAGTCGGTTTTCACTAAGATAGTTTAATGACAATGCCTCCAAGTAAATTTCCCTCCGAACTCTCCCAGTTCTGATGGCATGTCTTGCATCAAAGTGATTTATTTTCCTCTCCTCCCTTGACCTCCAGTATGCTTTACTTTAATGGTCAAATGCGAGAGACAGCATCAAAAGCAAGGCAACAATTCAGAATCCTGGAGAAACATTCTAGCACCTAGCTTCCTCTGCCTCTAATCTTAGTAACTGAGATTCCATTTTTCATTCCAGCTTTATTGAGAAATAATTGACATACATCACTGGAGAAGTTTAAGTCAAAAAGAACGATCATTTGATTTATATATATTGTGAAATGATTACACAATAGGCTCAGCTAACATCCATTTTCTTATATAGGTACAATATAAAGGAAAAGGGAAAAAAACGTTTCCTTGTGATCAGAACTCTTAGGATTCACTCTCTTTACACCTGTCTTGTAATCACACTGCAGTGGTGGCTTTCCTCATCTTATTGGACATGACATCCCTAGCACTTACTTCTCTTATAACTGGAAGCTTGCAACTTTTGACCACCTTCCTTCACTTCTGCCACCCTCCACCCCACTCCCTGGCATCATTTCCGGTAACCACAAGTTTTATCTCTTTTTCCACAAATTTATTTTGAGACTTTTGTTTTTTTTAAGGTTCCACATATAAGTGAGGTCAAACTGTCTTTCTTTCAAAAGTGTCTTTTGTCTTTCACTGTCTGGCTAATTTCACTGAGCATAATACCTTCAAAGTCCCTCCACGTGTCATAAATAGTAGAATTTTCTTGTTTTTAATCACTGAATAATATCCCGTGTGTGTGTATTTTATATTTATTTATTTGCTTACCTACTTACATGCCACTTGTTCTTTATTCCTTCAACCATGGATGGACATGTAGCTTGTTTTCATGACTTGGCTATTGTACATAATGCTGCTATGAATACCAGGGTGCATATATTAACGAGTTAGGGTTTTCATTATCTTTGGGTATATTTCCAGAAGTGCAATTACTGGATCATATGATAGTTCTATTTTTAATTTTTTCAGGATCTTTCCATAGTGGCTATGCCAATTTGCACTTCCACCAATAGAGTGCAAGGATTCTCTTTTCTTCACATCCATGCCAGCTTTCCTAACTCTTGTCCTTTTAATGATAGCCATTCTAAAATCTCATTGTGGTTTTTATTCACATTTTCCTAACATAAGACCAGTGATGCTGAGCATCTTTTCATGTACCTATTGACTCTGCACATGTCTTCTTTGGAGAAATATCTATTCAGATCCTTTGCCCATTTTTTAATTGGGTTATTTGGTTTTTTGCTATGGAACTATGTGAGTTCTTGTTATGTTTTGGATATTAACCCCTGATCAGATATACAATGTGCAAATCTTTTTCCCATTCTGTATGTTTTCTTTTCACTTTGTTGATGGTTCTCTTTGCTGTGCAGAAGGTTCTTAGTCTGTTGTAGTTCCATTTGCTTCTTTTTTATGGTGTTGCTTATGTTTCAGATGCCATACCCAAAAAAATCATCACCAAAATCCATATCTGAGAACTTTGTTTCTGTGTTTTCTCCTAGAAGTTTCATCGTTTCGGTTCCTACATTTAAGTTCCATTACTCATTCTCTTAAGTACAGGGCCAAACTCCAAATTGCAAGCCAACACTGAAAATTGAAACTTTCTTATTATAATCTAAGCATTTAAGCTATCTGAGTTCTTAGCATTTGTAGCCAAAACACTCATAAATCAATAACGTATTTTAGTATTTCCTATTCCATGTCAATGAAATGAATAGATCAAATAAGCCAAAGGAATACTTCCAAGGTAGGCATTCTAATATAGAAAATGGAATTCTAATATAAAGAATTCAAGGATATGTAAAAGGTGTTCAGGGCAGGTTGAAAAGCAACTTTAGCTAACCTGTTACCAGCCAATTCAGCTTAGCAAAAGAAAATTCCCTGTTTACAAATTCTCTTTTGTTAAAAAAAAATTACTTCATGAACAGAAAATAAAAAGTAGATGATGATGATGATGATGATAATGATGTCCTCCAACCTTTTAAAATTTATCTTGTCATTTAAAAAAAAATGTTAACATTGTAGTGTGAGTAAATACTTAAGGGCTCCAAGTTCTCATCCTTCCACATCAGCTGCAAAGGATGAAGGCACAGATATCTCATGCAGAGTCTGGCAAGAAGGACTCCTACCTATAGGGTATCAATGGAGTGGGCAGGGTGGGCAGACATTTAGCAGGAACCTCCAAAATAACAACCCCACCCATAGTTCACCTCCCATTTTATCTCACCATCCAGCTCCACCAAGAGACGGTTTCCTATGCCCAAAGCAAAAGAAGTTCAACAACTACATAAGGATAAAATCTTAAATCTCTGTAACTACCCTATAGTGCTTATTGTTTGTTTGTGTGTCTGTTTGTTTGTTTTTTAATGTACTCTCCTGTTGCCTGAGAAGGGCAATGGGATCTCCTAGAAGACTCCTGGCCCAAGGTGTTTCACAGCACTCCCACGTACCAGTTCTAAGATTTGCAGCAATGACTTACCCTCTTGAATTTTAGTTTGTAAAATGGCAATAAAATCATTTGCTCTTAGTTTGTAAAATGGCAATGAAATCTTTCACCCTAACCACATCCAAGAGCCCTTACGTCTGCTTCTTTATTACATAAATTACCCCCTTGAATCTTTACAACAACTCTAATATGTGGATAAAATAAAGCCTACAAGGAAGGAAGGACCCAAGGACATTCAGTACCTTGTCACAGACTCAAGCTTATAAATAATAAGACTCAAGATTTGAATGCTTTTAAAGCCTATACTCTATCCCCTACACTGTGAACACTCTGAGAGATCATGTGTGTAAAGACAAAAGCAATTATTATCTTTTCAACCAAAAATACTTATTGAATGCCAGTTACCTTAATAAGCATGAGACTAAAGGGTGACTACAGCATGATCCCTGCTCTGAAGGGGAGAAGGGAGAAGATAGAAACTTAATCTAGGATTACCATTGAGACAAGGGCAAAAACCTAGGTGTACATAGATCAGGGCAACATAAAGATTTAGAAAAGATTTTCTTTCACCCTTGAGAATTTCTAATTCTCCAAAAATTCCTGTCTGTAGTCTAGTTAGCTAAACTGTTCCAGTGTTGATTTATTAGTTTTGATAATATACTGTGGTTATGTAATATAGTACCATTAGGGGAAGTTGGGTAAAGAGGATATAGGACCTCTCTGTGCCATTTTTGCAACTTCTTGTGAGTCTATAATATTTCAAAATTAAGAGTTAAAAAACAATCCCCAAGAAGAATTGTATCTTAAGTCCTTATCAGCAAATGCTTTACTTATTACCTAAACAGTATCATTAAACGAAAACAATCATTTTACTTGATATTTCAGAGAGACAGGGAACCAGTGAGGAAATAGGAAACAGAAGCCCAAACATAAACTTGATCCACTTTGGTGTTTTGCCAAGAACCAATCCAGCTGGGACAGTCTTCACTTTTAGATTCCAAATGGATACTCACGAGACCATCTAGGCTTTTCGTTAGGTCTTACAAAGGCATATCTTTAACCATTAAGAAGGAGAAAGGAAGAGGTTTTCCCAGAACAGACCATCAGGATATGAAAAAAGAGAATACTGATCTATTTACCCACCTCTAAAAGATAAGAGAATAAACTCTCCATTATGCTAACTATAGAATACTCTATTATTCCACCCTATATTTTTGAAAGTTACTAATAATTTTTATTGTTCTTTCTTTGAGTTTGAAACCATTTTTTTAAATTTTAAATAGAAAGAAAATTAACAAATCTGTGCAAATACATCATCATCATCTGTATAAAGGGAAACAAAGTACTGCATTTATGAACTAAATAGTTTTGTGAACATAATTTCACACTTTAGGACAAACTTATTAAACAGAAATGTGCTTGGAATTGGGTATTCTACTTGGGTTTTGTTTTTTGTTTTGTCTGAAAAGCTATAAACATACCATTTTGATTTCAAGCACTGTAATTGTGGTTATAATTGTAGTTGTTATATTTACCATTTATTGAGAGCTTTCCATGGACCATGAACTATGTACTGTTTTATAAATATTATCTGATTTTATCCCTATAAAAGCCCTAAGAGATATTCTCATTTTGCAAAAGAGGAAACAGCAAATGAGAAATCTTGAGCAGCATGCCTGGGATCACTCCCTACTACTTGTTGCAAAAGAGATTTCATTCCAAGCCTATCTCCGTGAAAAGCTTATGTCAGTAAAACATGATTCCATTCTAATACTTTCTAATACTATAATATCTTAGAATTAAAAGGGTCCTTAAAAGATCATCTGATCTGGGACACCTGAGTGGCTCAGTCGTTAAGTGTCTGCCTTCAGCTCAGGTCATGATCCCGGAGCCCCAGGATAGAGTCCCAGAAACAAGCCCCACATCGGGCTCCCTGCTCAACAGGAAGCCTGCTTCTCCCTCTCTCAATCCCTCTGCTTGTGTTCCCTCACTAGCTGTGTTTCTGTCAAATAAATAAATAATATCTTAAAAAAAAAAAAGATCATCTGATCTAACTCACTGGCCTTGAGGCAGTTTAGATATTTTTCCTTTTTAGAAATTAAGCAATAAAGAAATATTGACCAGCCCAAAGTCACAAACCTGGCATATCCAAACAAAAACAAAGTTTGCACAACTTGGGGTAAGGCCCTGCCCATCCCAGGGAAGTTCAAGAAATCCAGGCCCAGTATTTACAGCTCTCCTCCTATGAGCTGGTTCCATCCGCTCTACAGACATCTCCCAGTGTGCACCAACCCAAGAGCTGGAATACACATGTAAATAATTTGAATGTATAGAAAATTAAACTCAACCTGTATTGACCCCAAGATTTTGCTTAGAAGCCACTTTTATTTTCAGCACATGACACAGAAGTTACACATAAAAGTACTAATAAATATTTACTCAATTCCTAAGTTAGCCTCTTGGTCCTCCTGGATATATTCCCCCCCTCATTATCCCCGCAACCCCAGCAGTTCTATTTCTTGTCCTGCCCATAGGGATCAAATACTCTCTCATCCTCTTCAATTTTGCACTCTTCACCCATCACTCTGATCAGAACAACCAAAAGCTTTTTCCTTCTTTGGCAATAAACAGGGATGAACAAGTCATGAATATTTTAAATTTGGGTTTTATTCTCTACTACAATAATGCCAAAAGCCAAATTAAGAAAAAAAATAATATAAAGTGAGATCTCCTGTTACTTGTGTTAGAAATTGATACTTCCCTGGGGTGCCTGGGTGGCTCAGTTGGTTAAGCATCTGACTCTTGATTTCAGCTCAGGTCATGATCTCAGGGTTGTGAGATCGAGCCCCATGTAGGGCTCCATGCTGATTGTTGAGCCTGCTTATATAAGCTTCTTGCTCCCGCTCTCTCTGCCCCTTCCTGCCACCCCCTGCCCCTGTGTACACATTCTCTCAAAAGAAAGAAGAAAACAGTTGTATTTATAATAATTTGGCTGTTTGGTTTCTGTTTTTTGGGTTTTGGGGTTGTTGGTTTGTTTTTTGGTTTGGGGGGTTTTTTTGCTAAGTTTTTGCTAAGATTCATTTTATAATTATTTCAGTATTACCTAAATTAACTAAGGTCAACTTATTTCTTAAATCTTCCATAATGACAAATATATATATATATATTTTAAGTAATCTGTACTCTCAGAAAAACCCTCTGAGAACTATCCTTCGTGAGCACTCTTGGGGACCTTGCACCTGCCGCTCTGTACCATGTGGAGCCCTTGTTTTCGGCAATCGCTCCAGCTCCTCTCTTCACTCTCGGTCTCCATCATTCCTCATTCCTCCTCAACTTCCCCCCACTGTTTTCCCTGGAACTCAAGTTCTCCTGCCCTAGTGAAGAACAACACAGGTCTCTGGCCTGAGTCCCTGTCTCCAAACTCAACTCCAGGGCCACCCTTAGTCAAGGTGCTCAGTTGAACCAAATGTCACCCATATGATTAGCTACAAAAAGGGACGGCAGATAATCTGATACATTCTTGAGTAGTGAGACTCACCCTTCTTAAAAGGCAGCTAAGAGTTAAAACATTTATTTTGCTTTTATTAGAGAATTGAATATGCACTTGAACTGAGAGGCTGTACAGTTACATGAGCTAGTTCATTAAAACATCTAATCATGCTTCTGTCCCCTAACCATCATTTATCTTAACTCTTAACTAATGTATTTACAGAAAAACAATGTCTTTTCTGTTTCCAGCATCTGAGTCTCCAGCGAATCCCTATCTAAGTTAGACAGTTTCATCTTATGTCTCTCAAATACTTTTTAAATTGAAGTTTCATAAAATTAGGCTTTTGAGTACAAGAGAAAGTCAAAGCTTACAGAGTAGCAAAGTAGCAAGTCCTCATTTTTTTACATAGGAAGAAACTGAGGTCAAGTAGCTGTGCTCCCTTTTGTTGACCATTGTATTATTCTTTACTCACTCTTAAAAATGGGCCTGAAAATTTCATATGTAGGACAAGAAGGGCAGGAAATATAAGAAGCGTAGAACATCACCTTAAAATAGAGAGAAACTACACTGAGGTTATTAAGATAAATTTATTATCCACCAAAATCCTAGCCTCAAAGATTAAGACTTTGCCAACACACTGAATTTAGTATAATCATTATTCACTTACCTGCCAAGAGACAAAACACTTGAAATCGTTCTCACAACCAGGTAGAGAAATGGGTAGGGTGAGAAGGGGCTGATCACGTCTCTCCAAGTCCATGCCTGCAGGCAGACCCAGAGGAAGTTTAATGACAGCGGCTTTTATCAATCTCAGAGTAGGTTAAGATCCAGTGGATGCTTTCATTATCTGTATTCCCTCCCCAGTCCATGCTCCCATGCTATTCCTCAGACAATTAAATTGTTTTTAAATATTTATTTATTTATTTTAGAGAGAGCAAGAGAACACAAGCATGGGGAAGGGCAGAGGGAGAGGAAAAGAAAAGCAGACACCCCATTGAGAGTAGAGCCCGACTCAGGGCTTGATCTCCCACCTGAGATCATGACCTGAGCTGAAACCAAGAGTCAGACGTTTAACTAACTGAGCCACCCAGCGCCCTGCAGCTAAATTGTCTTCAAAGATACAGTCCCTCCCATTGCATGCCTTGCAGATACTGATTCTGACCATTGGAGTCATCCCTCTAAGATGGGGGAGTCTGAGGATTGCATTACAGGTATCCACTGAAGCTATGGGTGAAAAAAACTTTGTCAACACCTCATGAGTGATTTGTAAACTATCCTGACATTTCTAGTTTCCAGACAGATGCTTTCTTTTCTCTAGGTCCCCCAAATAGCTTGGGCACCAAATATCTATACACTTAACCTCTCCCATCACCTCTTCCCTCTCCCCCCCAAAAAAGAATACCGTGACTTCTATCTTTCTGCCTGTGCTAAGGCTGGTACCAAAGAGGGGAGGCACAGTTGAGACCATGTTCATGTTGAATAGAGTCACCCTAGATTGCTCTTTTCGTCCCTCACCCCACCTCAGCACACACAATTTCCTGAGATGGAGTAACGAGTTTTCCGCCTTCACAGAGATTGAAAGGACACTTAGAGAAGCAAGGCAATACATCTTCACTGGTGTGCGAAGCTACCCAAAGGCATTAACAATTTATGATTTGGTGACAAATACATCCCACACTGGTAGTAAGCTCTCTGCAACCATGCCAGTCTGATTTCCTCTTTATCCTGTGGGGCGAGATGGTCTTTACATTGAGATGAAGTGGGTGTGTGAAAATATGCGTCTTCTGGCCTTTCCCACTTCCTTCAGGCTTTGACCCTGTTCTGTGCTCACTTTCTTCTCCTTTTCATCTCTCCCACCTACAGTCCACTTGGTGAAAAGTGGAATCAGCAGCCTTTCCTTGCCTGGCCTCTAAGAGGCCCAGGTGCTGGGTTCCAGTTGTAATCTACAAGTTCCTTATCCCCCTCACTTCCACCTCATTTCTCCGTTTTCATCTTAACCATGTCTCTATTCCTCAGCCTCACCACACCTCTTGATAAAACACACACCAAGAGAAACTGTCATCTCTTTGTCCCCAATCTCGTAACCAGAATTCTTATTTCTACCCACCTCTAATCCTTAAGATCCCCTCCTCATGAGTTAGGAGGTTCAGAGAGGATAGTCCCTTATTAAACACACTTTCTGCATATTACATATGCACCCATTTTGCAGTTACCTGCTTTCAGGGGTTTTATGACTGATTTTTGTAGCATTCAGTACAATGGTTCCAACTTCTGATCCTCACAATGTAAGGGAACTGTCACCCTGAGGGTTCCTCTAGGTGTAGCCATTTAAACATATAAATCTTACTTTATAGATTTGAAATTGAAATGTTAGAGAATAAAACATGCTTTTGGACGCGAAGTGACAAATTCTGAACAAAATTAATAAATGTACATGCCTGGGTCTCCTGAGAGACATCATGTAAGCTACTGCACAAAGCTCTTTTGAGAGCTTGTATCCAAGTTCCATGGTGCAGGCATAAATTAATGAAAATAACTGATCACATTCTCAGGTGCATCAGGCTCCAGCTTCTGAGATAGAACACGAGTGTCACTGTCATCACACTCACCCACAAAACCTCTGATCCTTGTCTTTCCTTTTCAGCCTCTTCTCTTCTCATGCTTGCCCTCAGCCTTTTAATATTTTAATAGGCTTTTCCCAGAGTGGCCTAGAAATATTTGACTCATTTTCAGTGACCCAGAAGATATGCCATTTTTACTTTCCTAGTTGTGGCTGATTGTTGGAAACTGCAAAACTCTTTCGTGATTTATAAATGTTTCTACTTTCTCACCCATTTCCAGCTTAGACAAGAAGATGTCATCATTCATGCTTTCAGTTAGATTCTCTTAACCTCCTCTTAACCTCCCTGTTTGTGTTAAAATCAAGAGAGGTGGCCAGTTCAGCTAAGTTAAATTTAGATTTTTATTTCTCCCCTTCTGCCTATAGCCCTTACCCTTGATCTTGAGAGTGCCCTGGAAAGAAGGATTGTTTTTGTTTGTTGAAATTCAATACTTTTCTCAGCTACTGAGCATTCATCCCCAGAGTTGACCTGAAATAATATAGCAAATCATTTGTCCATCAAATCCATTTTAATGGAAAAAAATCTATACAAATCTTTTTGTAGTGCTGCTGGCTCTTAGGCATCTTTTTCAAAGTTTCTACACTGATAATATATAGCAGGTTCGATATTATTCTCATGGTCCATTATAGTCATTACTTAGGAGGAGCTACACAAAGTGATTAAATAGACTTATTCTCTTCCCTCTAGGAATTCACAATCTATGACAGCTTTAATGTCTGTCTTATAAGATAAATCCGAATAGGCACAGGCTAGAATTATTAAAGATGTGAACAGATAGGTCAAAGTCAAACATTTTGTCATGATTAAATGCCCTTGACATTTTGCCTGTGGTACAACCCTAATGAATACCTGAATACATAACTAAGGAATGAGTGTGGTACTGATCAAGAAAAATGGAACTTAACAAAGCAGTTTGTTATAGAGAAATCAAAGGAAGAATGATGCTGTGTCCTATGGAATAAAAATAATGAGTTTTTGCAGATGGAGAGTAAGCTCTTAGAGATTAGAGAATTCAGTGAAATCTCCCAGCAGTCCATGATGGAGAGGCAGCATAAGGAACAAGCTGAGGAATATATGTGTTGGTGATGGTGTTAGTTTAGCCTCTATAAAGCTATTATATGTGATCCAGTATCAGAATGGGTTCACACTTAATGAAACTGATAAAGAACAAGGACATTAACCCTTATTCATGCCTCTGGAAAATTTAAAGAATCATTCATTGTATATAGTCTGCATGAGTCTTATTAAAGTACCATGCACTCTCTTCTCTATCATTCTTCAATCTCCAAAAACTTTTGACTCTTTCCCCAGATTTCTCTGTGATGCAAGACTGTGTGGACCCATCCTGCCTTCCTTTCCCCCATCACTTAGCCCTCACTCCTCATGCACTCCTGATACAACAGGTTCCTCTGCCACACGGTCTCCTTGCACACAAAATTCGTTTTCTATTCTGACTACTTTTTTCAGGAAAATTCATCTCTCAGTTGGGTTTTTTTTTTTTTCCTCTCAGGAAGTAGAGGGTAGGGGAAGAATTCGGAGAAAGTTAAAAGGCAATGTCAACATTACTGGTCAGGAAATTTAAGGATTCAGAAGAAAGTGTAAAGTATCTCTCTCTCTCTCTCTCTCTCTCTCTCTCTCTCTCACACACACACACACACACACACACACACACAAAGACACACAGATTAATAGCTTTGTCCCAACATTAATATTAAGTATATCAAAACAGATAGAGGTATAATATACAAATTTTCATTTTTAGGCCACAAATCTCAAACGTGAAATTTGTTTCCATGAGTAAACTCAGAGCTCACAACTCCCACAAAAAATGATAGACACTTAAATTTGCTAATTCAAAGCAGCTTCATTTAAAAATTAACAATCTTATCTTTTTTTAAGATTTTATTTATTTGACAGAGAGAAACAGAGGGAGAGAGAGAACACAAGCAGGAGGAGTGAGAGAGGGAGAAGCAGACTTCCCGCTGAGCGGGGAGCCCGATACAGGGCTCGATCCCGTGTCTCTGGGATCATGACCTGCATTGAAGACAGACACTTAATGACTGAGCCACCTGGGCACGCTGGCAACTTTATCTTTAAAGTACAATCTTAATCCTTTAAGAACTCCTACCCGTCCACCCATGTATTTTCCCCCTCCACCCAGTAGCGTGTAGGTTCCGAGGCAGCTTCTGAAACATAGAAGTGGAGAGCAGGTGGAGGGAGGAACATCTCCAGTGACTTTGCCATCTCAAGTGTGGTGTAGCTCCTCTGTCCGGTGTTGGCATCAGCACTCACCAAAGCTTTCAGACCTTCCATGTTCTGCAATAGGCAGGGCTGGATAACCTACGTGGTTCCCTCCCAGCAATAACGCCTCTTTCCATTAACCGTCTGCTCATAGTCAGCCTTCCCCGGAGAGCACAGGAAACCCTCAAATGGCCCTCACCTATCGGGAGCCCAGGGAGATTTGGGGCTGACTCAGCCCCTGTTTTAGCTTACTTCGCCACCACAGCTCCCCAGCCCCCTCGTGTCATACAGGACATATGGCTTATGCTAGAGATGTGCCCTTTCCCTGTGCTGTGTATTAGGATTTGGGACAAGAATCACCTCTGTTTAGGCAACCTCCCCCCCCCCCCCCGCAAACTCTGTCGTTGATTTCCACGTCCTCTCTTCCTCAAAGGAGTTTTAGAGTCCAAGTTGACAGCGTGCTTCATTGTCACATTTTGTCCCCACAGAGTTGAAGAAAACTGCTTTGAGGGTATCATACATGCTTGCCCACCTCTGTAGGTTGGGGAAACAGTTCTCTGAGTCCTTCAGTACCTGGTCTTGACCACAAAACCAAGATGCATTCAAAAAACTAAATAAAAGGAAAAAATATGCTCTCTCAAGTATCTGACTTTTGCAATTGAAAGCCAGGACTTTTAAGCTTTGGAACTCAGGCAAGAATTTGGCTATTCCAGAAAAGCCCTTTTCGGTTCTACCTTCTTTGAGCAATAAAGTACAGTCCAACTGCCTTGTATTAGTGGCAGAAGGTAAAAAATGAGTAAGAAAGAAGAATATTTGGATATGTGATAAAAGCATGCAGCATTTGATTAGCAGGAATTATATACACAAAACCATAGTAATTTAAAAAACTAAATATAAAGCCATACTTAAGTAAAATAGGAAGTCTTGAGAATTTGCAAAATATTAATATCAAATATTTACCTGTATTTCCCAATAATGATAAGTGGATACAAGTGAATATATATGTTTATTCTCACTTCTGAGAAAATTCTAAAAGAAAATCAGAATACTCACAAATAATGGCGAATAGGTTTATTTACTTTATCAAAGGAATATCTGCATTTGTTTGTTTGGGTTTTTTTACGTCACAGGAAAATGTATCTGTTCTATCTGGATTCTAACCCAAATATCATGACTATATCCTATATTCTTGCTGGTACCATTTCGTCCCACCCTTTCATTCTATTGCCCAAACCAGTTCCTCTTATTACACTTAAACCTACCTTTTGCATAAGTTTTATTTTTAATCTCTTTTCCCTACATTTTACTATATGTTTTCTTTTCCTATTGTTCCAACTAATACCGATCAGAATATTATAGAAAAAAACACCAAAATACAAAAGTCTCATCTGAATTATGAAAAATCCCAAATCATTGTGTTGACCTATTAACTTTCTTCTAATAGAATGTGTGGAACAATAGAGTCCTCAACATTAGGAAGGAACTAAGAGTAATCTGCATCTCATCACCAGAAGCTACATGACCACAAATGCTCTTCTCCAATCAGTCCCCAGGAACCTACACTACTTTTAAACTTACTCTGGGTCAATTGCTGCAAGTGTTTAATATATATTATAATGTGCTCTATTCTATGTACTTAGATACACAAAATGTGCCAGACCAAAGTTACCATCTTCCGATTATTAACATGAATTATTTATATTGCTGAAGTTATAACTAGAGTCACTTACATTATTAAAGTTCTGGTTGAAGATAAACACTTGAAGGTATTGTCTGATTAAATCCTCACATGAATCCTGGAGGGTAGATGTGTTCTCACCTCTCCACACGAGGGGCTGTCTCAGATTGAGGAATTTGCTAAGATCACTGGCTCCTAAGTGCTTAATGTAGAACTTGAACTTGGGTGTATCTGACACATAAGTCTGAGTCCTTTCTATTCCTCATACAAACACCCAAATCATGAGATATAATTATTGCATATTATCTCTTATTTTATAAATAAACATTTTTATTCCCAATTACAGAAGAGTAAACTGATCAAGCAAGTTGAACTCAGTTCAGATCCACCACTGACTGTTTCCTGGAGAAAAGGAGAAGTCACTGGCAGGCACAGATAGAGTGTGGGCAAGGCCACAGGGCCAGGAAAGGGCACGGCAGGTGCAGGAAATGATGAGAAGTTGGGTTGATTTAGGCATAGCGTAGAGGCAAATGCTTGCAGACAAAGTTACAGAAGATCATTGGAACCAGAGTATGAAGTCTTTGTAAGCCACTCTCAAGAATGGACTTTGGACCATATAGTACATAAGCGATTGTAGCTGAAGTCATGCACAGAATGTACAAAAAGATTGATTGTTTTGGAAGTTACTCTGGCAACGTACCAAAAATGATCTAGAATGTGAAACACTGAAAACAATCCCTAAAGGAAGTGTCCACTGCTCTCAAGTCACTAAAGAGGTAGAGGCTCTGATCAAGTCAAGTTGGCTGCTGGTTTTTACACTGTTTTTATAGGACCTGAATATAATTTTAATATAGTTTCTCCCTAACTTGTTCCTATAAAATACACAAAATATGTGTGGAATACAAAGCAAAGTTTTTGTCTACAACCTTGATTATGATGTGATTGGATTTTTTTGATTGCACTCCACAAATATCCAACTATTTTCCCTACTTCTAGTTCCCAAAAGAGTCTTTCGATCCACTCTATTCCTATATTTACATGTTTCCTTTATTTCTTGTGTTATTTTCTCACTGTTTTCTTTAATTGCATAAAGCTTTTGGATCCAAATTGAAAATAAGGCAAAAGACAAAACACAATAGAAAACATTGTTAACAAATATGCGTGCAATAATGGACAATGTGTTTATTTGAATAAAATGGAAGGTACTATCTAGAAGTACAATCTCTACTCCTTAATCAATAAGTAACTTTGCAACACAATGCTGTAACTAAGAAAGTGTCAGTAAACAAGCTTAAGGGATTTTACTAAGAACCCACAATACACAGTAACCTCACAGTAGTGGGAAAAGAGTGTTGATTTAAATAATATAAAATATTGTGTTCATAGGGCCAAGGAGTATCTGTAAGATATAATTTTATTCTTTGTTTTAATATGTTCATGTTTTAATCAGTAACACTACTCACGATAAGTTTGAGTCACAATTGTACATTCATTATTTTATTTCTTGGAGTTTCCTTGATGAAAGTCACAATAAGAATGGGGAAAAATGGTGCTGAAAGTTTAGGGCACATTACCGATCAGGCATCAGAGATGCCCTCAACCCTCAGCACATTTCTAGTCTGCCTAAAAACTGCAGATCTGTGGTCATACTATTTAGAAAAGTAGCTTGCCCAGAACAACTTCAAAATAAGAGTATACTTTATTATTCCTGCAAGCATTGAACTAAAGGAGATAGAGTGAGTTGGCCAGTTAGCTCAATTGGTTAAATTGTGGTACTAAAAGGGATACACGACCGAAAATGGGCTCCTTTTGCAGATATTGTAAACATTATGTGAAAACCATTGCTAACAGCTTCTGTGACTAGAAATGTTACTAGTCGCTAGTCACAGAAAACTAAAAAATAGTTTCCATACATGAATGAAAGAACAAGAGATTCACTTTCAGCTGGACAAATCCTTCCACTGGATAAATTACTTTCTGGTATAAATTAAATGCATATTTGGAAACTATATTAATTCTTAAAAATGGTGTATTCAGAAAACCACATACATTCTGGAGTTGGAATATCAGTGTACTCTGTAGGGTTTACGGTGGTGAGCTGAAGGAATGGCACACATAAAGAATGCACAAAGTTTTCTTTATGGTTTTCCTAAGAAGTATAAGTTCCATGTCAGTTAGTCAATTTAGGAAACCTACTTTCTGGATTTTTGTTCACTTGATTAATACAGACGTATATTCTAGATTCAAAATCTAAAATCCAACCTCTCTTTAGGATTTTTACCATCATATGATGACAGGTTGCAGCTGTGATAAATACAGTATTCTTCTACCACTAGCGATGACCGTAAGAGCTAGTCCAATTTCAATCATTTCTCTTTGCATCCCTTTCTTCCTTTAATTTTCTGTTCCTTTCATTCTTTCATCCTGTTGTCACAAAAAAAAAAAAAAAAAATTCCTTTGTCTAGTTGGTCCATAGACAAAAACCCTGGTCCCTAGAATTGCTCTGAGTCTGACACAAATGGGCTAATGTCCTATGAAGAAACAGAGATCTGGTGGCTACTCTAGGATCAGGCCCAGGATGTGTTTGGGACATTTATAGAAATTGGGTCCTAACGAGCTGAAGCCAGAATCTGGTAGAAGAGCCACAGGCATCTTCACAACACCATAATTTTAAGATACTATTTTAAATATTTCAAAAACATGGATAATTATTCATTCTCCCTTTCCTTTGACTAATATTTTTTTGAGTTCCTACAACATGCCTAGTATCAATACAAGCACAGAAACCAATGGCAGACAAAACAAAAAAGATGCCTTACCTGTGGAATTTACATTCTAGGGACGATATTTAAATAACAAAAAGAGGGCTCCTAGGTGGCTGGGGGGCTAAGCAACTGCTTTTGGCTCAAGTCATGATCCCAATATCCCCACATCTGCCCCCTGTTCAGTGGGGAGTCTGCTTCCCCCTCTGCCCCTCTCCTCTGCTCATGCCCACGCCTTCCTTTTGCTCCATGCATGTGCAAAAATAAATAAATCTTAAGAAAAAGAAAGATAAACTAATAAATAAAACATCCCTGATAGTAATGAATGTTGTGAAGAAGAAAGAGAGGGAAAAAACAGTGTAATCGAATAGTAACTAGCAGAGAAGGTGGAGAGACTTGAGATAGAGTGTTCCCAGTTTCTGCAAGACAGGGATATTTATGCTAAAAGCTGAGTAATGGGCAATCATCAGCCATGACCCAGGGAAAGAACAATGCAGGCATCCAGGTGGCTAGAAGAGCTATCGCAAAGACAGCCCATCCAGAGGACAGTTAATATGGCTGAAATTAATTGATGTTGGAAAAGTGAAAAGAAACCAAATCAGTAAATAGAGGTGGCTCACTCATATAAGGTCAAAAAGGGAAGGTAGAGAGTTTGGATTTTTATTCCAAGGATAATGGGGTGACTTTATCAGTTTTGAAAGGGGATATTTTTGTGATCTGATTTCTTTTTGAAAAATCCCTCTGGCTAATGTATGGAGAAGAGATTAAAAGAGAAGTAGGAAGTCCAGGTGAGAGACAACTGCTGCTAAGAAAAGACAGTGGCAGACCCTATGAGGAAAGACAGAAGCTGAGATGAGGAGACACTGGCACATTCAGGATAGCTGTGAAGAGAAAGTCGCCAGCCCTTGCTAAAGGATGGTGAGGGTACATGGAGAAAGAGAATCTTTTACCCCTAAAAGGTGAGAAAAGACAAAAACAATGATAAGGGTCAGAGATATGCTGAGAGAATTTTCTTTTAAAGGAAAGAAGAATATGTAGGAAAATGGCCATGTAAAGTATAGATTCTCTGCTTAAGAATTCAATTCTGGAGGCATGATGCTTCCCCTTACGTGCCACAGATGAGCATCCAACCCATTTATCGGTCCATGAGCTGGTACAGATGGGCAGGTCAGCAGGCAGCCACTCAGAGGGAGACCAGCAGGCAACAGCCATACTAGACTATGACCAAAGAAGAGAAGATGAATCCTTGCTCACTACCTAACCTGGGGACCTGAATTAATAACCATCTCCCAGTACAGGCTTCAGCTTAATTGGAGATGGCAGCAGGGACAGAAATAAGCAGTCAGGCAGTCAGCAACACATGTAAGTTCCCACAGAGTGTGACCTCAGTAGAAATCAGCTGTGAAAGGTTTGAGGGTGAGGGTGTCCTACAAAAGATTAAGGAGGGTAATAACTAATTCATGGTAGACATCAATAAGAAAAGAAAGGTATCTGCTTGTTTTCAGAGAGGGTCTTAGCATCAATGTGGGCTACATCTGACTCTTGGCATTTTGGCCAATATTGTAGCCCATGATTCTTACAATTTCATGGATCCATAATTGATGGGATGGAAGGGATTCTATTAAATACATTCTCAGCACAGATGTCAATTACAATAGAAATAATCTGGAAATTAAAAACAATGGACTAGAAAGGAGGGAAATTTGCACGTAGTACACATGACTTCTGTGAAAGGCAGTGAGGGACCCTTTCACATCCATTAGCTTCATCTAATCATGCCAAAAAACTTGGAAGGGAGATTTTACTAATGTGATAGAACTAATGTGTTCTAGAAGAGGGAACTAGGAAGTTACTAAATCTGCACAAAATCCACAATGGCACAACTGGGAACTTCCAAAACTAACTCCCGCATCCAGCAGCAGCCACTCTTAGCTGACGCTGGGAACACGCAGTACCCTTGTGGGGAGCAGGTCTTGAGGACTGCCGTTGTCTCAGGTTGTGATAATTCTAAGGAAAGACAGAAGCAGGAAAATAGTTCTATTTAAATAAGCCTCATTGATTTTGCTGAATAATAAGTAGCTATATGGGAAAGCATTAAAATTAATTCCATGATAGATGTGATTAACAAAATAGCCACTATGGGAATTCTAAAAAGGGAGCAGCGGTCCCCTGACTTGGCCTGCAGATATGCAGTCAGTCAACAGTCAGTGGTGCCCGGGACAGCCCTGTAGTGATACTCAGAGTCTTGCCTACTCTATTTCTCCCTCAGAGGTAATATCCCCACTGTGTACCTTGAGACAGCTGTGTCACATCCAATTGAACCTTGTCCAACTCTCCTGGTCTCTAAACATGCCTTTGAAATTGTCCTTTGAGTTAAAGATGGGGAAGAAACTATAGATTCCAAGTCATAAACACACAGATGATATGGAATGACATATCTTATAAATAATATGCCTGCCATTTAAAGTTGTTTGTGTCTCATACCCATAATTCTCAGGAAACTTAATACCAGGTTGGAAGAGAGGTTAGATATTCATATAATAAACATTATAAGACCCAGGAACTTGGGGCTCCTGGGTGGCTCAGTCATTAAGCGTCTGCCTTCAGTTCAGGTCATGATCCCAGGGTCCTGGGATCAAACCCCGCATCAGGCTCCCTGCTCAGTAGGAAGGCTGCTTTTCCCTCTCCCACTCCCCTGGCTTGTGTCTTATCTCTCACTGTGTCTCTCTCTGTCAAGTAAATAAAACCTTTAATAAATAAATAATCAATCAATCAAACAAACAAACCTGGGAACTTGACAAAACTTTTCAACTACAGTAGACTTCGAAGATTAAGATATTTATCAAACTTTTTTAAATTTTATTTTGAAAATTTTTAAATTTAAATCTACATAAAGGTTACAAAAGCAGTAAACCACTATACCTTTCACCTGGACTCACCCATTGTAACATTGTCCCACGCTTGCTTTCTATCTCTTACCAAACAGGCAAACTTACACATGTTTTTCTTGCTGAACGATTTGAGAGTAAGATGCAGACATCACTATATTTCCCTCCTAAATATTTCAGGCTGTATCTTCTAAAAATTATGTTCTCTTAGTCCCCATGTAATGATTACATTCAGAAAAATCTAAAACTGATAAAATCAGAATATCTAACATAAAGTCCATATTCATATTTCATTGATTATCCTAATTATGACCTTTATAGAAAAAAATTATTTTTCCTCTACTCTAGGCTCCAATCCAGGATCACACCTTGCATTCAGCAACCACAGCTCTGCTGAAGACAAACGTGAGTTTTGAAGAATGTTGTTCTGTAGAGCATTCCTTAGTTTGAGTTTGTCTGACGCAAGGGTACACTTTTATGTATACTTAAAATAATGCCTTTTTTCAAATACAAGACTATTATAGAAGCTGTCATAGAAATAAACCAGAGGAAAGCTACATGCTATGTTTGAGGGCTCATCTCTTGTTAAAGTGTCTCCTCTTATTACATCATGTTGTCTTTAAAATAGGGCTTTGAGAACTCCGTTTCCATATCTCATCTGTTCTTTTCATTGTTCTCTGTCAATTTTCAAACAAAATCATCACACTTATCTATCCTGACTACATTTCAAAGTCATTTTTTTAAGATTTTATGTATGAGAAAGAGAGAGGGCATGAACAGGGTATAGGAAAAAGCAGGCTTCCTGCTGAGCAGGGAGCCCAAGGTAGGACTATATCCCAGGAACCCAAGATGTTGATCCCAGAACCTCTAGGATCATGCCCTGAACTGAAGGCAAATGCTTAACTGACTGAGCCACCCAGGCTCAAAGTTATTTCTAGAGCCTTAACCTAAGCCCAGACAGATCACCCAGAATAGAAGTCAAAGAGGAAGTTAGTCAGAAGGTATAATTGACCTTGATCATGAAGGGTAAGATTTAGGGAAAAAAAAAAAAAAAAAAAGATATGGAGGGATGCTGTTATAAGCCAAAAAAGGAAGACTGAAATATGAATGACTTTTCAGGGGCTCACAAGCAGGTCAATATGGGGAATGAGTTGAGGCACCATGTTAAGAACACATGCTCTGAATGGAGTCAGACCTGAGTCTGCATCAATTCTGCCACCAGTCTACAATCCCATGCAAGTTACTCCTCTACACCTTACCTTCTAAACTGTAAGGTCATGCGAACATTAGTAATTACTTCATGGGATTGTCATGAGGATACAATGAAGCAAGGCATGTGAAGTGCTTGGCCTAGAGCCACACATAGTGTAAGTGCTCAAAAACATGAAAGAAAGAACTGCAGATCAGAAAGAAAGATTAAAATAATGGATTCTTAGGTTTTAAAAACCTAGATTATGGTGAGTTGGGATCTCTTTGACTATAAGAGTAAAAGTGTAATCAAAAGGAAACCACTAAAAATTTATTACTTGGACATGATATAATACAGACTGGAGTTAACTGAGACAGAAGGAATGGAAATAAGGTGCTGAATGGAAGCACTATTAGGAAATACAACTATCCTTGATTTAGGATCTCTATTTCTTGGCTGCACCTCTAGAGTAATCAATAAAACTTACTGCTGTCATACCTCATACCAGTGAGTAGGAATAAATGTGACGGTTGGAGAGTCAAGACAACAGTTTTGTCATGATTTAAGAAATATGCTAGAAATGCATAAATAGAGAATTCAGAAATTTTGGCTACTCTTTGTGTTGGGAAATATGTGCAACCATTTAATAAATTCTTACTGAATACTTTTTATGGCGGAGTATTAACCCCTAAGAAATGTTTATAAAATCTCACCCAACTGAAGATCACTTATCCTGGAACCTCAAAAATTTTGATCCTTAAAAACCATTGAAAAATAAAAAGAAGAGGAAAGAAATCTTGTCCTTTTCAGGCCCTGGTTCCATCTTTTTTGTGTCTTCTTCAATTTCCTTCATAAGCGTTCTGTAGCCTCCGGTGGGAGGGGCATCTGTCCACTGCTGGATCATCCACACGGGAAACCACACCACGCATGCTTACTTCCTGGTTCTCCATCCCTGTCATATCTGTTATGGGGAGCAGGGTCTGCAGTGTGCTTTGCACGGGTCCGTCTACATCTTCTTCCTTCCTCTCATGAGACCTCTCCCAGTCAGCTAGCTCATTCCTGGCTACTTTTGCTTCCTCGGTGCAGTTTGCTGTCAATTTTAAGACACGCTTCTATTCCGGTCCACGATTCCATAAAATAAGAGTGTAAAAAGGAGCCCTCAGGTCTCTAACCTTAAACACATCTCTGTTTTATCCTACTGACACTAAACTATGGGGGGGGGGGGGTTGCGGTGAAGAAGGTTCATTGAAATTGGTGATCTCTTTATTCGCCCAGTATACAATTTCCTACTACTTTTTGATCTTCCCTCCAGATTATTTGGTCCCAGCTCAGGGGAATGGAGGTTCCATCTAACCCATTTCCTCCCATCTTATGATGAATCCTTATATTTTTGGGAGGCAGGAAATTTGCCTCATCATATGCTAAATCAGTCAAGTCTACCAGAGAAAAACAAACAGTAGTATATATATGTTTTTATTTTTATATATTTATATATATAGTGATTTTTATGTTCATATTATTTCCATATATACTTATGGAATATATGTATGTGTGTATGCATAAACATGTATGGGTTGGTAGATATATTGCAATGAATTGGCTTACTCAGTTGTGGGGTCTATCTGGTCAAGTCTGAAATCCATCAGGCTAGAAACTCTTGGAAAGGAACTGACACTGTGGTCCACAGATAGAATTTCTTCTTCAGAGAAACTTCAGTTTCTTCTCTTAAAGTCTTCAACTGATTGGATGAGGCCCACCCACCTTTTCAAGGGTAATTTCCTTTGCTTAAAGTGATTGTGGATTTTAATCCCATTTACAAAGTGCCTTCACAGTAATCCCTACATTAGTATTAGAATGAAAGACTGGGTACTATAGCCTAGCCAAGTTAACATATATAACTAACCATCACATATGCATTCTCACTCTGTGGTTTATGTATAAATTTTATGTTCTTAGTTCTCCACACAAATCAGCCTTTAGAGCTTAAAGGAAAAGAAATGGTCTCTCCTCAAAATTCTGGCTTTTGTGGGGGTGCCTGGGTGGCTCAGTCAGTTGAGCATCCCACTCTTGGTTTAGGCTAGGTCACGACTTCAGGGTTGTGGGATCAAGCCCTAAGACCAGTTTCACACTCAGCACTGAGTCTGCCTGAGGTTCTTTCTCTCCCTTTTCCTCTGTCCCTCTTGCCATGACCTCTCTCTCTCTCAAATAAATAAATGTTTTTAAAAAGTTGTTGGCCTTGCAATGGAAATCCAGGCTTTCAATAATAATGCTTCATCTAAAAGTTTATAAGTTAATTTCAGTAGGAATGTATTTCTTGGTTCTCAGCTATACTTGCCCACCTCATGAAACAATGAATATCTCTGAAATAACTGAAGAGCCCACGCAACAAAAAAAATTTCAGGAAAGAAAAAAATCTCAGTTATTACTTTCAAACTTTATCCCACCAAGCTCTAAGACTCCACAAATAAGCCAAGGATTTTTTTTTCTTTCTCCAATTTTTATTTAAATTCTAGTTAGTTAATATTTAGTGCAATATTAGTTTCAGGTATAGAATTTGATGATTCATCACATACATACAATGCCTGGTGCTTATCATAACAAATCCTCCTTAATCCCCACCACCTGTTTCGCCCACCCTCTCCCAACTCCCCCCACCCCTCCTTGGCAATCATCAGTTTGTTCTCTAGAGTTAAGAGTCTGTTTTTTAGTTTGCCTCTTTTCCCCCCTACATTCACTTGTTCTGTTTCTTAAATTCTGCCTGAGTAAAATCATATGGTATTTGTCTTTCTCTAACTGACTTATTTTGCTTAGCATAGTAATACTCCCTAGCTCCATCCATGTTGTTGTAAATGGCAAGAGTTTACTCTTTTAGATGGCTGAGTAATATTCCATCGTGTGTGGCGGGGGTATATTTCTTCTTTATCCTTTCATCAGTTGGACATTTGGGCTTTTTCCATAATTTGACTATTGTTGATAGTGTTGCTATAAACTTCAGGGTCCATATTATCTCTTTGAGTCAGTATCTTTGTATTCTTTGGATACTTAGTGGTGCAATTGCTGGATCATAGGTTATTTCTATTTTTAACTTTTTTAAGAACCTTCACATTGCTTTCCAGAATGGCTGCATCAGTCTGTATTCCTACCAGCAGCACAAGAGTGTTCTTCTTTCTCTGCATTCTCACCAACACCCATAATTTCCTGTGTTGTTAATTTTAGCTATTCTGAGAGGTGTGAGGTGGTATCTCATTGCAGTTTTGAGTTGTATATCCCTGATGATTAGTGATGTTCAGCATCTTTTAATATGTCTGTTGGCTATCTTAATGTCCTTTTTGGAAAAATCTATTCATGTCTTCTGCCAGTTTTTAACTAGATTATTTGTTTTTTGGTGTTGAGTTTGAGAAGTTCTTTATATATTTTGGATAGTAACCCTTTATCAGATACATCATTTGCATAATTTTCTCCCATTCCGTAGGTTGCCATTTAGTTTGTTGATTTTTTCCTTTGGTATGCAGAAGTTTTTATCTTGATAAAGTCCTAATAGTTCATATTTGCTTTTGCTTCTCTTGCCTCAGGAGACATATCTAATAAGAAGTTGCTATATAAACCAAAATTTTTAAAAATTAGATGAAATTTAATGGAAAGATACGAAAGACATGAGCTTAATAAAAATGTAACATATTTTTCTTTGTTTTCCTAGGTTCTTTTATCTTGGTTTTTACGGGCAGTTTTTTTTAATGGCATGTTCTTATGTACTCCTAGGCTAATGATATAGAGAGGATATGAGTGAAATAGGGCATGAACTATTAAGCTGATGAGAATGAGTAGATAATGCTAATGAAAATTCAGTCCATCTCCAGTTAATTCAAGTCACCATATATTGTTCATTCTCATTCATTTATTCATTCATTCATTCATAAGTATTGATTGCCATTTTATACTACCATGCTAAACATAAGAAATATGACCATGGTTTGAGACATAGTCACTCTGCCCCAGAATACTGACAGAAGAGATATGTGGACAATGCTTACAATATAGTGCAACAAGGGGCTGTTGAAATGGGATATGTACAGGATGCTAAGAAAACAGAGAAATATACAATCCAGCCTAGCAAAGAAATAGAAGCTTTCAGAGGAAGGTGATATGTGAATCTCACAGAGAGCATAGGATATTGGCAAGCAAATAAAGAAAGCACACTGCCTTTTTAAAAAAAATATTTTATTTATTTATTTAACAGAGAAAGAGACAGCTAGAGAGGGAACATAAGCAGGGGGAGTGAGAGAGAGAGAAGCAGGCTTCCCCAAGCAGGGCTCAATTCCAGGGTCCTGGGTTCATGACCTGTGCCAAAGGCAGACACTTAATGACTGAGCCACCCAGGTGCTCCAACATACTGCCTATTTACTGCCATTTTCTTGGTAGAAAACACCAATGTGCATGACACATTTGGAGACTGCAGTCTCTCCTTGGGTCAATTCTGTGTGAAGCCTTTAATCAGACAGGAAACAGGACAGGCAATGATAAAGTCATAATTCTTCGTTGTTGTTGGGAGAATTGTTTGTTTGTTTTAACTGGGAGAATGGTATTTTATTTTCTTTTAAGTATAATTAACATACAGTGTTGTATTATTGTCAGGTGTACAATATAATGATTCAACAATTCTGTATATTACTCACTGCTCACCATGACAAGTGTAATTTTCTTTTTCAGAGAGAGAGAGCACACATGTATGGGGGGCAGGGGAGCGGGAAGAAGGGGCAGAAGGAGAGGGAAAAAGAGAATCTCAAGCAGGCTCCCCATCCAGTACAGAGCCTTGGTAGGGCTCAATCTCAGGACCCCGAGATCATGACCTGAGCCGAAATCAAGAGTCAGACACTAAAAAAAAAAAAAAAGAGAGAGAGAGACACTAAACTGACTGAGTCATCCAGGCACCCCACAATAAGTTTGTTCTTAATCCCCTCCACCTAGAGAAAGTCATAATTCATGGTAAAGTAAGTTTAATTTATCTGAAGCAGTGTCAGTTATGAGAAAAATCTAATAAAATATTTCAAATGAAAAACTGGACTGAGGCAATATCATTTAGAGCTGTTGAGTACCTGGATTTTTTTCAGGACAAATGAATTGGGGGGGCGGGACTATTTTTTTCAATTTTATTGAGCTATAGGCGATTGAATTTTTTTCCAAGATTTGTGTGTGTGTGAATGTATACAGAACACATACATCTCAAACTCTCAAATTTGAAGGCCAAAATGTCCTTTTAAATAATACCTTGTTTTAAACATCTGTTTTGTTAATCATAGATTCATGGAAATAGTTCAAGAGGCCTGAAAATGTTTTGTGGCTGATTTTCTTACTTTTGGCAGAATATACTTAAATTATCTATCCAATATTTCAGAACCTCCAGAGACCATCTTAGAAACCCAATCCATTGTTTAATAATCCTTGTAGTTAAGAAATTATTCCTCCTAACAACCATGAACGTCCTCCCTGGCATTAGTGGATATAACAAGGTGCAGCTGCTTTCCCAATTGTCAAAACAACATCAATCCAGATATACAACACCTGCTCTGGTCCCTCTATTTGGCAATGTCCATCTACTTCCAAAATCTCTTAAAATCAACCAGAAAGTCTCCAGTAGAAGATGAATAGCCACTGAGTGTTAATTAAGTAATTGATAGCCTGTTGTGCAAGTGAGCTCCTATGTTAGTAGTCTGCAAGCATGGAGTGGTTTCCCATCGGTTCTTCAACAACGCTGAGTCCTGGGTTTCTCAACCTGGGCACTGCTGACATTAGGACAGATAAATCTTTGTTTGGGGGAGGCTTCCTGTGCATTGTGAGATATTTACCAGCATCCCTGAACTCTACTTATTAGATGACAAGCGCAGCACCCCCCCCCATTTGTGATGACAAAAAATAAAAATTTGATCCATTTGATCCCTGGGGTACAACAGGCAAATTATTCTTGATTGAGAACCATTGACCCTATTATATCTCATTTCAAAAGGTCTAAAGGGGGTACCTGGGTGGCTCAGTCGGTTAAGTGTCTGCTTTCGGCTCAGGTCATGATCCCGGAGTTCTGGGATCGCTCCAGGCCCCCTGCTCAGTGGAGAGCCTAATTCTCCCTCTACCCCTCTGCCTCCTCCTGCTTGTCCTCACACTCTCTTTCTCCAATAAATAAATAAAATCTTTATTAAAAAAAAAAAGGTCTAAAGAGAACTATTACAAATAAGTTGTTTATTGTTAAGAAACCAGATTTTCACACATTTCAATTGCCTGAAATAACTTCAGACTATTTTTATTATTAAAGGAGTACTCACTTTTAAAAAACAAGTCCAGGGGTATCTGGGTGGCTCAGTTAGTTAAGCAACTGTCATCAGCTCAGGTCATGATCCTGGGGTTCCAGGATAGAGATCCACAGTGGGCTCCTTGCTCAGCAGGGAGTCTCCTCCTCCCTCTGACCGGCCCTCTCTTGCTCTCTCTCTCATTCCCTCTCTTTCAGATAAATAAATAAAATATGAAAAAAAAACAAACAAAAAGTCCAAATTTCCTTGAAGGTATAAACTGTACAGTAATATCTCCCCTTTGTCCTATAATTATTGGTCCCATTTCCCAAAGATGACCACTGTTGACGGTTTGTTGTGACTACATCAGCATTTAATAAACACAAGTATTATATAGCCTTTATTTTACATAAATAAGATGAAACTAGATAGACTATTGTTCAACATACAAATGTAAATATATAGTTTGAAATTGCCCCATGTATTTTACAATCCTCTGCTACGTCTGTTATTTTTGTTTTGTTCCTAAATATCTTAAATAGTTATTGGCAGCCATCATTTAAGAAGAAACTATTTTTTAAAATAAATGGACTGGGGGCATCTGGGTGACTCAGTGGGTTAAGAATCTGCCTTCAGCTCAGGGCATGACCTCACGGTCCAAAACAGCAGCATGGAAACACAGGCAGGTATGTCTGGTTAAAACATCTTTAAACAGTAACTATGGCTGCAGGTCGGCAATTCATCAAAGAATTTTTCTGAAACTCTTGATTTTTTTTTTCTAAAGTAGGCTATATATCCAGTGTGGGGCTTGAACTCACAAACCCGAATCAAGAGTCTCATGCTCTACCAACTGACCCAGGCAGGCGTCCCTGAAACCCTTGAATTATAAATTTTATTCTTCAGAAATTAATAAAGATATCAGAAGTCAGTATCAACACAGATCAACCTTATTTTGTGTACGCTTGAAGTCTCTGAAATGTGTGATGTTCTACCAGTGACTTCCTGCGGTATACAAATCTTTTTACTTCATTTTAATCAATTTGTTGAAAAAATATTGATAATTTTAAAGTAAATTCACAAGTGAGAATACTATTTACAACATAGCTCATTACTACATAGATTTAACTATTTCCTTCATCAAATGATGTGCTCTGAAACAACTAAGTACAGTCAAAACCTGACTTAGCTAGATTTCTTCTCTATAAAAATGTCACTTGCCATTATTAAAATGTCCTGCTGCATCTTACAAAGAAAATAGTCACTTTTATTCTTTTCCTGCCTTGATGACAGATTACAAATGTATTTTATAAAAATAAATACTATTGACAGTTCAAACTATTTTGTTATTATTTCTTATAATTGACAATATTCATTCTAGAAAGTTCCAAGCATGTACAAACTTGATAAGGACAATAAGCAACAAATTACATTTGGAGTCTCCAATAACCTTTAAAGTTTACATAAATCTTGAGGTTTTAAAGTGTATAGTTAACTTATATCCACGCAAAAACCCGCCTGTAGATGTTTATAGCAACTTCATTCATAATTGCTAAAATCTGGATGCAACCAAGTTGTCCTCTGGTGGGTACATTCAGACAATGGAATGTTATTCAGTAGTAAAAAGAAATTAGTTATTTAGCCACAAAAAGACATAGAGGGCCCCCAAGTGCATGTTGAAAGAAGCCCATCTGAAAGGGGCAGGAACTTTGTTTCATTCAATGCGGTTTGCATAAAATCCTGCACAGAGCCTCACACATAGGAATTATCTAATCTGTGAGTGAGTAGGCACATGTACTTTCCTGATGTTCTCTATGTCTTCTTTCTCTAGTACCAGACCAACTTTGATTCTGAGTAAGAACTCAATAAATTTCTGATTTTCTGAATGGCTGAGAGATTTTTGAAAAAGAAGAAGGGAATTGCCTTAAACTATAAAGTATGGCAGACATTTCATAGAAAAAAGATTGATATGGGAGAAGGAAGAACCGGAGTGGATGGGTGGGGGACATTCCATGTGGAAAACAGCATGAGAAATGAGAAAAGCCCAAAAAAGAAGAATCTTGGCATCTTCTGGGGACATGGAAAAGAATGTCCCAATAGCATGGAGGTTCTTGGAAAATAGTGGGCGTCAGGCTCGTAAGCAAGGTGGGGCTCCCATATAAAGGGCTGTGCCTGCCAGATTGAGACTACAAGTTTTAGGATGCTGGGAGGAAACCACTTTCTTAAATGTCTCTGCGTTAACCTTCTCTCCTCATTCCTCATCAGTGGTTCCCGGGAGTGGGCAGGATGTCAACTGCTCCGTCGGTTACTTCCCCTGTGGGAATATCACCAAGTGCCTGCCCCAGCTGCTTCACTGCAACGGTGTGGACGACTGCGGCAACCAGGCGGATGAGGACAACTGCGGTGAGTGAAGCGCCCATAGTCACCGCAGGACCCGGGGCAGAAGCACCGAAGGTGAAGTCGCTGAGATCTCTCATAACGAGAAGAGAAAAGGGGAAAGAGGAAACTAAGTTGAAATACAAAAAAGATGTCACTTAAGGAAATCTTACATTTTGTTTATTAGCTTAAAATATCCATTCTTTTCCATGTATTAGTCTCACAACCAAGATTCAGGAAAGTGGGGATGGTGCACATAATTAGGTTGTTTATCCCGCAAACTGATACAATTAGTCTTGTCGGCAAAAGGGTGTAGAAACAGAATATGGGCCCTGGAACCAGACTTCCGGGTTTGAACCCGGGGTACAACGAGACCCAGTGATGTAGTCTTGAGAATGTTTTTTAGCCTCTCTTTGCCTCCGATTCCTCATGTTAGAAGAGGATTTGGAAATTGACTCTACACCAAGGGGAAGATTATATGTAAGAGATTAAAAGAAAGTAGGCATACAGCAGGTGCTAGTTAAGTGTTAACAGACATTGCCCTTTCTTATCTTTTGCCTACTACAGTTCTGAAGGGCAAATGAGACCTCCTAGAAAAGAACAAACAAGTCCAGCTTACCTATTACTTAACCAGCAATCATATTTATAATCTCATAAAGCCAACAAGTAGGGCTTCTGGCCAGCTAAAATATCTGGAAAACTTGGATTTCGGTTAGAATTTTGTTCAAATTTCTGAAGCCTCAAAAACACAAATTTATAAAAGAACTTCAGTTGACTGGATTTGACTCACTAGGAAAATGAGCTTTGGTTAATAATGTAAAATAATAAGATTTCTCATTCATGGAGAAATAAAGTACTATTTTTGGAGGACAAAGACATGCTTAACAATTTGAAGTGCTGCAAAAATAATACACTGAAGACGACTTGATGTTTGCACTCCCTCAAGTAGTACAGACTTTTTAAGGCACCACTTTGAAGGAGTTAACACTTCTCAGTTTGGAACATTGTCTCCAGGTGATGGAGGTTAACTCAAAACACACATTCTAAACTGGTGAGCTTAAGCTAAAATTCCTTTGATTTGCATGGCTATACATATGTGTTTTCTTCTTTAAATATATATATATTTTAAATATATATAAAAATATATATGAACATAAAATATATAAATATATACATAAATATATTTATATATAAATATAAAATATATGCAAGTATATATTTATATATACTATAAAATATGTATATTCTGTCTTGTTAAAATACTTGAATACTGAACAAATTAAAAAAAAAAAAAGATAAAAAGAAGTGTTCTGCCCACTGCCAGACACTTCCCTCTCGGGCTTTGAGCAGCTCAGATAGAGAGTGGCTTGAGAGCTTCCCAGCAATGGAAGTATTGGCAGGAAGCAGGAAAAAACTTGGTGGGACAGGAAATTCGCCACCAAAACTAGTTTCTCAGTGAAAAAAAGCTTGGGATCTTTTGCTTTAGTGCTAAATTTAAAGAAATCAAGTAACAAAAGTAACAATCCCCAGAGTGATAATACTGAATTACTCAAGTTTCCCAGGATTTACCCTCCAGCAAATTCAGATGGAGGTACTATGACATTGGCGTGTGGAGATCAACCTCAGGAGATCTGGACTTCAATTCTGCTATGAAGACGGTAAAAAGGGGTTGTATTCTTCTCTGTGAAATGAGAATAGTAAGAGTATCTAAGTGCACCCGATTTTCAAAAGACTCAGTGAGGTCCCGTATCAAAGATGCTCAGCCCGGCACTTGACACATAATTAGCATTCAGTAAATGTTAACTTGTGTATCAAAGAGCTGTTATTATTACAGACTTAGTGACAAAAGGAAGTAATCATTTATTTAGCTGGCCATACTGTGGGTCAACAACTCAGACTGGGCTCAGCCGAGATCAACCCTGCAGTTCTCAGCTCAGTTGGACTTTCTCATGCATCTGTGGTTATCTGTGAATCAGCTTTGTCGTCACGCCTGGACCTCAGCTGAGATAACCAGAGTGACTCAGCTCCAGAGGGGTCCTCCTGCAGGCTAAGCCAAGCTTGAACTGGAAGCGTACAAGGCTTCTGGACACCTAGGCTCAAAAATGGCCCTTGCCCTGCACTCCCCACCCTCCTCTACCCACCCCCCCACCCCCGCACCCCCCCGCACCCCCGTCCTTGGTCCTTGCCAAAGCAAGTCACAGGCTAGCCCTGTTTCAAGGGGTGAAATGGACCCCTCCTCCTGCTGAGAAGAACTGCAGTCTCACTGCCAGGGGCTTGGGTAGAGGGAGAGCAGCAACTTCTGGAAATTCTACCACCGGTGCTATTACCATTGTTCTCCTCACCCCCCACGCTCCCTTCCGCAAGCATTGATACTAACTCTCAGTGACTCAGAGTCCCCACTTTGTGACTTTAGGAAGTCCTGTCAGTTAAACAATTTAAGTATTTCTAAGAACAACCATGGTCTGTCTACTTATTAAAATAGCAGCTCATATTTGAAGGAATGATATTTTTCCATATGCTTGCTTTTATAGTTATATGTTTGAATGAGGAGATGTGTGTGCATTTGTGGGTGGGTGGGTGTGCATGTATCCTACTGATCATGAGATAGTCAGGAGGTGGATAAGATTTCCCATATCTTCTGAAAATGTATTATAGTTTATTTAGGGGGGTAAACTGTGTATATTTGTGTATTTGCACCTTAATTGTGTTAGTTATCCTGATTAATTATCTTAGTAAATGTTTAATAGAGAGACTATAATAGGGAAAATATTAAGGCCTATTTCTTTATACATGGAATTCCAATTCTGATGATAAGCTTGGGCTTAATTCTTGTGAAAACAATAGCATTTAGAACAAAAAGTTAGAGATGTAGCCATCCATTATGGTTTCTTCTTTTTCCACTTCTTTGACTTTTCCTCCATTCCAGTGTTTTTTCAAATCTCTGTGGATCTGAGGGCCATTCTCATCCATGTGTTTCCCCACTTCCATTCTACCCCCAGAACTGTCCCCATCCCTTTTTTCACTCTCTCTCAACTTCCCCTTTTATTTCATGCTCGTCTTTTCCTCTTTTCTTTTCTCTCTCAAACCAAGCCCATCACAACATTCATAAATTAGATTTTAATTATCATTTAGCTCACCTCATTGAGTTTATAAACTGGTTGTTGTTTGTTTGTTTGGGTTTTTTTTAAGATTTTATTTATTTATTTAGGCAAGAGAAAAAATGAGAGAGGTAGAGCATGAGGTGGGAGAATCAGAGGGAGAGCAGACTCTCTGCTGAGCAGGGAGCTGATATGCTGCTCGATCCCGGGACTTACCTGAGCCAAAGGCAGTCGCTTAACCAACTGAACCACCCAGGCTTCCCTATAAACTGGTTGTTAAAAAGAGGTTAAATATCTTTACCTCCAATGGAAAAAACAAACCGAAGCAATTGCTTTTAATTTCTATGTAACACTCAACAGATACTTGTTACCTGTCTTACACCCTTGAGCTTTATTTCCCAGAATAGTGGCTTGTATATTGTGGTCAGTAGATCCTGGGGTCCAAGAAAATCTTCAGGGGATCCTGAAATCCCTGGAAACTATAAAATGCTATATATTTGTGCACATGTAGACTTTCAATGAAAACAGTATCCATGACATCAGCTTTGCAAAAGGTTTTACAGTTTTTAAAAGGCAAAAAGGATTCCTAATTCCTATCATTGACTAAAACAGAAATATACTAAAAAACTATTTAATCCTGAGTTGGAATAATTTCCCCACATTAGTGCTCCAAATTCACTCATGTAAAATTTTTATATTGTCAGTAGTATACAAAAATAATCACAACAACAATAACAACTTTTCCTTACCTTCTTTGATTTCTCTTTAAATAGAAATAGAATTGTTAGAAGATTCCTCAACCAGACATCAGAAAGTTCAGGCTCAGATCCTAGAAGTGCCTCTTTCTATCTGTTGTTATCTGGGCAAATCATTTTTTGGCTCAATCCCATTTTCTTTATTTGTGAGTTTGGAATAATATAAATTTGTTGTGAGAATTAAGTGAATTACAGATATACAGATGTGTGTATCAGGCATGTCTATATACATTTAGCAGGCAATAATGTGTATAAATATATATATATATATATATATATATATATAGAGAGAGAGAGAGAGAGAGAGAGAGAGAGAGAGAGAGACATCCCTATATTGTATATTGTAGTTATTCTGGAGTTTACATCTTTTCAGTTCAGTCCCAGAACTTGCTTATATTTGATTGGACTTCAAAACAGGGATATCCTGGTCTGTGTGTATGAAGGGAAGTGTGAAGCAAGTTGAGTCAAAATAGTATAAACAGTCTGTTCTGAAAGTTTGCTAATTCGTTGTCTCAAGGACCTCTGACGTGAGCAGGGAATTCATTCATAAAAATAAAATATTCAGGTCACAGATTAAATGACTATTCTAGCTATAGGTGTATATAAAGACCTTAAATTTGGTATGTGAAAATGAACAGCATTTTGTTTAATCAAAAATACTAATTATTAAAAATACAAGTGACATTAAAAATACAAGTGACAGTAATTAATATTAAAACGTTTTTATCAGACCAAAAAGAGTATGCTATTTTAAAACCTCCTTTATTCACCATTGCCAACATCTCAAAACCCCTAAGGCCAGTTTTGGACATACAGGTGAAATCATAATCTCTTCTTATGAAAACATGTCTATGTAACAAACACTATGTTAAATTATTCCCAATATTATGTCAGAAATATACCTTTCCTGAAATTCATCTAGACCAGCAGATCTCCCAGTGTAGTTCTGGACCAAACCCTTCAGCATTAGCTATGAACTTGTTAGGAATGCAAGTTCTCAGGCCCCAGCTCAGCCTGATTGACTAAGAAACTGCCAGTAGCTCAACGATGTTTCTGCAAGCTCTTCAAGTCATTTTGATGCACACTACATTTTGAGAACCACTGACCTACACCCAAGAGAGCAGAAAATAAAGACTGCATATGAAATAGTAGCATCAGTAGAAATAAACTAGGATCAAGTGTTCTGTCTGATATGCCAGCATACTCACTTGCTAACAAACTCCATTATCATTAATATCAAATGTGTTCATTTCCATAAGAAACCCTAACACTGTATTGGCTGCAGTCATCTAGAAAGACATAAATAAATAAATAAATAAATAAATAAATAAATAACCTGAATTCTGGTCAAAACCTCCACAATGGTCACTAACATGCTGTTGCTGTCCATGCGAGAGTAGGCTGAAACATCCAGGAAATAACAAAATTTCACCACCACCTTTAGGACCCCGGTGATAAAAATGATGAAATGCAGTTCTTTCTCTTGTGTCTTTTTTTTTTCTCTTGCATCTTATTACTGAATTCCCTTCACCAGTCGTGGGGTTTTTTTCTTCTCATTTTATAGTACCTGGATAATTTGTGTTCCCCTGCCTATTCGTTTTTAAGATATTCATGTTTATATTCTGTTTAATGCTAATTAAATTAAATCAGAAAAGTGGTTCTTTTCAGAATATGTAAAACTCATGCATATTTGAATAAGCAGCATTAAGTATATTTACAATCACATAAAATACAGTATCTTAACATATAAATAAAAGAAAAGCCCACAGCTAAAAATTACTTTCAGAGGAATCATTTACTACTTAACAGTATATTGCCAAGTAAAAAGTCTTCTTGTAATGGAATGGGGGACCTTTTCCTTACTAGAACTTTTAAAATATACCCCCAAAAATACCTCCAAGCTATTTAACATTGACACCAATAATCAATCAAAATAGTAGTAATAAAATTTAGCAGTATCATCAAAAAACTGAAACACCATTAAATAAATTAAACTGATTCCCAGTGTATTGAACTAGAATATGAACTAAATATATATTTAAAAAATACAACTTCTGTATTATCACAGGCATTTTAAAGAACCACTCTGATTTCACTATTGAATTCCCAGTTTTCTTTTAAAAAATAATTTCTTGATAATGGGCTAGTTTGGGAAATAAAAATAAAATAAAATGTCTCAGTATAAAAAGTGTAACACACTACTCACTGAACATTTTTCATGGACACAATGAGAACAAAAACAATAGATTTGAAGTTTTCCATTGCATTAACAAAATCCCTTTCTTCCTAAAATATTTGGGCACTACAGAATTTATTCTGTTAAAGATTTTATTTTTACTTATGATAGAGAGAGATAGCAAGAGAGGGATCACAAGTATGGAGGAGCTGGAGAGGGAGAAGCAGGCTTCCCACCAAGTAGTGAGCCTGGTATATGGGGCTCTATCACAGGGTCCTGGGATCATGACTTGAGCGGAAGGCCTATGCTTAACAATTGAGCCAACCAAGCGCCCTCTCCCTTTTCCCTCTTTCTCTTGTTTGATATAGTTTTCAAGGAAATATTTACTATTTTTTGAGAACTCCTGGATGCAATCCAGATTTCATTTTCAGGGAACGAAATATTTGTCATCCATTTAAATGTAAAAATCAATTGCACCATTTTTTTTTAAAGATTTTATTTACTTATTTGAGAGAGAAAGAGATTGCAGGTAGGCAGAGAGTCAGGCAGAGAGATAGAGGGGAAAGCAGACTCCCTGATGAGCAGAGAGCCCAATGTGGGGCTCAATCCCAAGACCCTGAGATCATGACCTGAGCCAAAGGCAGAGACTTTAACCCACTGAGCCACCCAGGCGCCCCAATTGCACCATTTTTATAATAACTTTGATCCTTATTGATAAACTTCAATATGGAAATGAACAGTTTTTCCCGAGTTATACCATTTGATATAATTCCCATATAATTTCCATATGTTTTTGCCATGTATCACTAACCCATTTATCTTCTTAGAACTGCCACAGATGCAGTCAAACAGGCTAGAGAAAAAAAAAAAAAGTCTTAAGGAATCATTAGAGTAGTATTTGTTAAAAGAATGACAAACCAAAAAAAGAGGGACCTTTTACTTGTTCAGCTAAAACCCTCAGGTACTTGGGAGGATATATCTGAGTAAATATTGAGGGAATTGGATTGCAAAAAGGTGAGGACCCTCACTGAGAAATCATTTATGTCCATTTTAAACTGAGTATTAACTCAGTAGCACAGATACTATGACATTTATTCACTACCTCTAGATTCTTCTTTAAAAAGAACTCTGATTTCCACATTACAAGTTTCCTAGTATTCCTTCTTTTTATTATAAGCAGATGGTCATACAATGAGGACTCCCCATCGAAGTTACATCAACCCACCTCTTCCCCCTGTTGGAACCCAGTTGAAATACTCTACCATGAAGACCCAAGTTCTAATGCCACCCCTCTGTAGACTCTTTCTTTGAACATTCCTCATTTTAGCAGAGGAAAATGATGTCTACAGGAAAAAGGATAAAGACATTTGTTATTCTGTTTCTGTGTTAGTATTTCTATAATATGCGGGGGTAATAGAAATCTCTTCCAATACAGTTGTAGTAGGCTAGTAGCTGCTAAAAAATTTATGTCCACCTACAACCTTAGAATTTGACCCTATTTGAAAATAAGGCCTTTGCAGATGTAATGAAGGTAAAGAGTTTCTGGCTTCCCCCAGATTCTGCTGCCTCAGAAAAAGGGGGGACAAGAAGCCCCTTCCATTCTCTCCCTCTCTGGTCCAGGTACCTTGTGGAGAGGAGGAACAGCAAAGCCAGCCCTTCTTTTTTGTTTTTCCAAATATCAATGCTCAGATATAGGCCTTTAAAAATCAAATGCTAATGGTGGCGCCTGGGTGGCTCAGTTGGTTAAGTGACTGCCTTCAGCTCAGGTCATGATCCTAGAGACCCGGTATCGAGCCCCATATCAGGCTTCCTGCTCGGTGGGAAACATGCTTCTCCCCTCTCTCACTCCCCCTGCTTGTGTTCCCTCTCTGGCTGTGTTTCTCTCTGTCAACTAAATAAAATCTTTAAAAAAAAAAAAAATTAAATGCTAAGAATTTGACTCCTTTTGTTATCTGTAAGCTTCTGCTAGTCCTTTCCCCAAGATAATGAAAGTGGGAAAATATAGCTGCCTGCCATAGGAAAAAAAGACAGACAATACAAAAAATTCAAGGGAAGAAAAACTTTGTTAATACCCCAAAATCTTTTCCTGTCACTGGCTTGGCACTTCCTAACCTATGAGAATTAGACACACAGTATTTATTTATGAGTGTGATGGTGCTGATATATATTTTTAAATTTTAAAAAAAGATTTTAAGAACGTTTGAAGTGTACTCAAACACTCCTTTGATTTTTAATTAGGCCTGAATTGAAAATTCTGGAACATCAAATATTCTGTTATTTCTTAAATACAGCTTTTTATCCAATTGTCAGAATGATGGCAATGTCATCAAAATGATGTAGAACTTAGCTCTTCTCGTTTTAGAATATTCCATTTAAAGTTGGTGGCTTACCTTTTTTAAGGTTAAAAACACAAGAGGAAAGTGGCATGGGTCATGAGTATGTATTAATACATAACCATGGGGGCACCTGGGTGGCTCAGTTGGTTAAGCGACTGCCTTGGGCTCAGGTCATGATCCTGGAGATCTGGGATCGAGCCCCACATCGGGCTCCCTGCTCAGCAGGAAGCCTGCTTCTCCCTCTCTCACTCCCCCTGCTTGTGTTCCCTCTCTCGCTGTGTTTCTCTCTGTCAAAATAAATAAATAAATTAAAAAAAAATACATAACCATGCATTATATGTTCAAAAATACCTGGTTTGCGATTTCTTATTGGCCAGATAGCATTGGAAATATCTAAGTAGTGAAATCCTTGACTTTTCTATATGGCAGACCTCAGTTTATTATTTTGAAGCTTTTATTTAAATTCCTGTTAGTTAACATACAGTGTAGTATTCGTTTCAGGTGTACAACACCTACAGTTCAACACTTCCATGCAACACCTGGTGCTCTTCACAAGTGCCCTCCTGAATCCCCATCACCTATCTCACCCATCCTCTGCGCACCTCCCTGCTGGGCACCATCAATTTGTTCTCTACAGTCAAGAGTCTGTTTCTTGGTTTGGCCCTCTTTTTTTTCCTGTCTTTGCTCAACAAACCTCAATTTATTTTTTCTTTTTAAGATTTTTAATCTTAAGATTTTTTGATTTTATTTTATTTGCATGAGCAAAGGGAGGGGCAGGCAGAGAGAGAAGCTGGTTCCCCGCTGAGCGAGGAGCCTGACACAGGACTCAATCCCAGGGCCCTGGAATCATAACCTGAGCTGAAGACAGATGCTTAATTGACTGAGCCACCCAGGCATCCTGACAAACCTCAATGTAACCACAAGTTTGTTTATCCAACAATGTTTAACAATGTTTGGGTTAACTTCACCAAGACTTCCATCTCAGAACACTTCCTACAAGATAGACCGCAAAGGACAGTTTCTTCAGCGGCCTTAATTTCCTTTAAAACAGGCCCAGGATAATGTCACACACCTTAGCCTTAATTTCTTCAGAGTTGCCTCCAAAGGTATTAAGTGCCTACAAAGAGGCTAATGCATTCTGTCCAGCAAACTACTATTGTCACATAGTTAGCTGGGAGAATTGTTCTGCTTGGCCAATCAGCATCCAAAGATTTATTCTCATGGCCCAGGGCACCTTTACATTGGGGTCATTATTTTCTGAGTAAAACATTCTCCATATGTCTCAAGAATGGATGCTGAGAATTGGGTAAATGTTTAAGACTCAGGAATGCTCCACTTTACGTAAATCGAAACTTTATGAATTATTCATTCATTCGTCAATAAGCAGGTATGCTCTATAACCCACAGGACTTATGCCTTCATTTTAATAAAAAGAGGAGACCTTTCAACGCAGGATCCTTACATCCTCTTTTATTCTGGCCTCCTCTCAGAGACTTGAGTCCCTTAACTTTTGATTATTCAAAATCCAAATATCAAAGTCACCCAGGAGCGGCTCCTGCAAATCTGTGGGTACTCTGGGGAAGCAAATTCTCAGAACTAGCTGCAGCACTGGGGTTCGGGGGGTGCTGGTGAGAGGCAAGAGAGTTCTGAGCTCCACCAGCTAAAATGCTGATCTTATAAGAGTCCAGAAATCTGCATTTCTAACAAACACAGCAGATGAATATCACACCCGTTAACATTTTGAAATGATTCACTCCAGGTGCATAGACAGTTTTACTGCTGTATTCAGAACACCTAGCAACAAATTAATGAGTGCAGAGCAGTGATTTTCAAACTTCAGCAGGCAGCAGATCAGGCTTGTTAAAACTTAGAGGCTCGGCCCCCTCTGCAGTTTCAGATTCAATGCCTCTGGAGTGAGGCTCAAAAATTTGCTTTTCTTCCAAGTCCGCAAGTGATGCTAATACTGCTGGTCTTGGATCTACATTTTGAAAACCAGTGATCTAGGCATACTCTTTCTTGTGCAAATGCAAAAGCAAACACTTTCCAAAACGTATGGCATCTTATAACAAGAATTCAACAAAATTCAAGATATTTCCGTAATGCCTGCCTTCTTTCCTCTTGCCAGCATGCATTATTAATCCTAAGTGGAGATAAAGGAGGCAGCATTTCCAACCATGTTTCACCACAGAGCTCTCTTCTCATGGAGAATCCCAGTAAACTATTTGAGGAAAGCCTAATATAACAAAATAGTAAATTAGTGCATTCAAGAAACTTGGACCTGGGGCTTGCCTGGTGGGTATGCGACAGTTGATCTCAGGGTCATGAGTTCAAACCCCATGTTGGGCATGGAGCCTACTTAAAATAAATAAAAACATTTTTTAAAAAGAGAGCGAAAGAAAAGAAACTCGGACCTTTTGATTAGCATCCAGACCTCATCCCTTGAACCCCACCCCTGTCCCGCACCCCACACCAGGAGAAACTGAGAGCACGGGCATGGGAAGTGTCTTGTCCAGAATTCTAACTGATGTGTAATCCACTTTTTCATAAAACTAAATTATAACAAATATTTGGTGCAAGTGAAATAATGTTTTAGTATTTTCTATACCACATTTGAAATATGTTAAAAGTACCACCGTAGTCACTGAAGTATATAAAAAAATGTATACGTTTGTAAGATTATTTTCTACTATACTCTCATAAGGAGACAAAATACACATATGAATAAGTATAGTATGAAGCAGATTATGGTAAGTGTAATAAGACAGATATAAGCAAAGAGCCCTTAAATAAGGGATCATTTGCATTAATCTTATTTAATGTTTGGATCACTCATTATTAACAGTCAGCAACTTTGCTAAAAGAAAGGACATATATTTCCTCTGATTGACAGGATTTTTCTGATACTAAATCTAGCTGTGCTCCACTGCCTATGGGAAGGGCTCTAGCTGACTGGGGAGAATTTCCTAATGCAGTTCTCCCAAAACTTGCTCTAAGACTCACCTGGGACACCTATGGAAAACACAGATCCCTGGACTCCATACTACCACGTAAATCAGAATGCCCAGTAAATGAGCCTGGAAAACAGTGTTTTCAGTAAGTGCCCCTATTGTAGAAGAAGAGACTAGGTTTTCTCTGACGTGTGTTTGAGGATAGAGCTTCATTCATTCATGTATTCATTCACACAACAAATATCTACTGAGTCCATGCAGCATGCACCACCAGATTTTTCTTGGTCTGTGTCATTAATTTTTATCCACACTGTGTTAAATAGCATATTCAACTCAATAAATGAATCAGATTGGCTTTATTTAACAATTCATGAATCAAGTAGCATCCAAACTCCTAGGTAGAAAGAAGCTCTGTTGAGCTATAAAAAAGGAAAGCCTGGGTGGCTCAGTCAGTTAAGCATCTGCCTTTGGCTCAGGTCATGATTCCAGGTTCCTGGGATTGAACCCCACAGCAGGATCCCTGCTCAGTGGGGAGTCTGCTGCCCCTCATCCTCTGCTTCCCCCTCTATCCCTCTCCCTTTGCCCCTCTCCTCTGCTTGTGTTTTCTCTCTCTCTCTCTCAAATAAATAAATGATATCTTAAATCTCAAAAAAGAAAAAAAAAAAGTTCTTTAAAAAAGAAAAGGAAAGGAAAGGTTTCTAAAGGCAGAGAGGGAACCGAAAAAGGGAATTATTAACAAAGAATGCATTGTTTTAGGCAAGGTTGCCCTCTCAAGAGAAACAGAGGGGATTTATCAGCAGACTACCTCCCAGGGCTGACCCAGAAATTTCAATTGCCTGGTTAAAGGTTACATTCCTGGGGAGTTCAGAATGCAGTTAAGTTAGGTGTTAAATCTCCAGTTTGCTGATTTGGGGATTTGCACCAGTGACACCATTCTGGGCCTGCAGTCTCCTTTTTAACACTAACATCATTACATCATTTTTTAGTTAGAAAAATCGTATATATAAATATCTGTCATCAGTGCTGTTCATGCAGCAATACCAACACATAGGAACCCATAACCCATACCACAGTGTTCTTTGAGGACAGCACAGCACTCATTACATACCGTGCAATACCCCAAGAGAAATCAGAGAATCAAACTTCAGTGGGATTATTACTCAAGTATGAAAAGCCATTCTGCTCACTGCCCCAGATGTCCTTAAAAATTAAGGAATTAAACTATAGAAATACATATACCAAAAGCTGTTTTCTTAAAAATGCTAAATTTCCAACTTTGCAATTTTGGTTACAATTCCTGTGTTTTATATTCCTGCCTTCTGGTGGGAGGAAGTAATGGATGGGAAGAAGCAAATGCTTTGGGAAGACAGAAAGAGGGAAAAGACAGGTAAAAGCTAATTTTTTTTAAGATTTTATTTATTTGACAGAGAGAAACACAGCCAGAGAGGGAACACAAGCAGGGAGAGTGCGAGAAGGGGAGAAGCAGGCTTCCTGCCTAGCAGGGAGCCCGATGTGGGGCTCGATCCCAGGTCTCCAGGATCATGACCTGAGCCAAAGGCAGTCGCTTAACCAACTGAGCCACCCAGGCGCCCAAAAGCTAATTATTAAAAAGCTTGTGTGTTTGAAGATGTGGCTGTTGAAAAGGAGATCTCCCCAGAAAAGATATATTCTATCTTGGGGAAGTATAAGCAGGTTTGTCTTCTCTCTTTCCGCATTCTAGTAGGCAGAGAGGCAAGCAGAGAGAGGAGGGACCCTGAGATCATGACCTGAGCCGAAGGCATAGGCTTAACCCTCTGAGGCACCCAGGTGCCCTCTTCCCACATTCTAAAATCCCACATCCCATCTAAAATCCCATATCTATCCCGATATCCCCTCTTTTTCTCCTCTTTTCTCTCTGTTTTTTTTTTCACTCTGTGTGTGTGTGTTGTGTTGAAGCACAATGGGGTAGAAAGGGAGAGAAAAGGAATAGAATTAAGAAAAAAAAAAAAAGAGGGGCTCTGAGAGGCTCAGTCAGTTAAATGTCCAGCTCTTGGTTTCAGCTCAGGTCATGATCTCAGGGTAATGGCATTGAGCCCTGCCTAGGGCTCCGCACTCATAGGGCAGTCTGCTTGAGATTCTCTCTATTCCTCTCACTGCCCTTCCCCACCACCACCCCCGCCCCACTCGCACTCTCTCTCCCTCTTCTCTCTCTGAAATAAATAAATAAATCTTTTTTTCAAGATTTTAATTATTTATTTGTCAGAGAGAGAGGGTGAATGAGAGAGGGAACACAAGCAGGGGGAGTGAGAGAGGGAGAAGCAGGCTCCCCACTAAGCTGGAAGCCTGATGTGGGACTCGATCCCAGCACCTTAGGGTTATGACCTGAGCTGGAAGCAGATGCTTCACTGACTGAGCCACATAGGCAACCCAAATAAATACATCTAAAATCTTTTTTTTTAAGATTTTATTTATTTATTTGACAGAGAGATCACAAGTAGGCAGAGAGAGAGGAGGAAGCAGGCTCCCTGCCAAGCAGAGAGCCCGATGCGGGCCTCAATCCCAGGACCCTGAGATCATGACATGAGCTGAAGGCAGAGGCTTTAGCCCACTGAGCCACCCAGGCGCCCCCAATAAATAAATCTAAAAAAGAAAGAAAGAGAGTGAAAGAGAAAAAAAAGAAAGAAAGAGAAGCAGCATAAATAACAACACTGTGTGAATTTGTTTGACCAAAATGTTGCAACCAAAGCCATATACAGTAAACCCCTTAAAATAGAGAGCATTGGTGAGGGACAAAGGATTAGCACAGGGCCCCAAGTCAGTGATTTTAAGCACTGCACTATCAGTTAATGGTAAAAAAAAAAAAAAAAAAAAAAGCAGCACACTGAAATGTGAAATGATTCATTTGTAAAAGTTCAGTTCAATGAGGGGCTTGCTAAGAACCAGAGTGAACGGAAATCAACATCTCCTGGCCCTCACCCAATCCCCTGATCTCATAAATTTCCTAGCAGCAGTGAAACACTAACCACAGAAACAGCTCCGTGTTCTGGAATGCTGTCACCTCACCTAATTTCCATGGCTGTTTTCTGAGGTCTGGGTAGATGCGTCAGGAACGTGAACATGGACGTGGGGTGTGTACATTCTCCTCCTACAAAGCCAACAAGGAGCTGGCAGGCTGCAAGGAGAAATTCTTCAGACCTTTGCAAACCACTTCCTCCCTTGCTCTGTAGATCCTCAACAAACTTGCTTATAAAAATAATTAATGCCTCAACATATCCAGAGCCAAAGGACTTATCTTACTTGTTTTATTTATAACATTTATAAATGTATTAAAAAATAATAACATAAATATGAAAATTAATTTGTTTTTTAAATTAAATTTTAGTAATATTTTAATGATTTACAATGCTTTCACTGATTCCTTAAATAACAATAGCAATGCACGTAGATTCCAGTTAATAACTACTTCTGGTTATTTTAATGAATTTTTGTGTAGTTCATGCAATTCTGATGTAAGAGCCTCAATAAAGGAAATGAAACAGAAAACAGAAAAATAGGTAATAAACAGCAATAGCTAGATATTTAACGCCAATATCACACAAAAGTCGGAATTCTGTAGGTAGACTATCAACTAATAAATCATGTATTTGGCCTAGAAAAGAAGATATGAAAATTATTATTTTAACTCTTTAGTAATTTTTAATAATCTGTTTCACTTGAACGTCTTAACAGCAGTTTTTCCCTCTGTAAATAGGGATGCCAATAATGATCAAAGAGAGTTATGCAGACAAAATAAAGTATAGGTATTTGTTAAGTACACATTTTTTCAGTTCTAAGTGCTAATATTCAATCTTTCTGTTAAAATGGGAGAATCAAAGGACAGCTGGGTGGCTCAGTAAATTAAGCATCACCGTTTGGCTCAGGTCATGATCCCAGGGTGCTGGAATCAAGTCCCACATCAGAGCTCCCTTGCTCACAGGGAGCCGCTTCTCCCTCTGCCTGCCATTCCCCCTGCTTGTACTCTCTCTATCTCTGATAAATAAATAAAATCTTTTTTAAAAATATAAAAAAATAAAATGGGGGAATCAAAATCTCTCACAGAATTCTCCGTTCTTATATCTAAAGATATGAACCAAGTTTTTAAAAGTAAAAACTTGGGGTGCCTGGGTGGCTCAGTTGGTTAAGCCACTGTCTTCAGCTTAGGTCATGATCCTGGAGTCCCAGGATCAAGTCCCACATCCGGCTCCTACCTCTGCAGGGAGTCTGCTTCTCCCTCTGACCTTCTCCCCTCTCATTCTCTCACTCATTTTGTCTCTCTCAAATAAATAAATAAAATCTTTTTTTTTAAGATTTTATTTATTTATTTGACAGAGAGAAACACAGCCAGAGAGGGAACACAAGCAGGGGGAGCAAGAGAGGGAGAAGCAGGCTTCCAGCAGAGCAGGGAGCCTGATGTGGGACTCGATCCTGGGTCTCCGGGATCATGACCTGAGCCGAAGGCAGTCGCTTAACCAGCTGAGCCACCCAGGTGCCCCTAAATAAAATATTTTTAAAGTTTTCATTTTTTAATTTAAAAAAAAAAAAGTAAAAACTTGCCAAAAAGCCAACAAACACACACAGCCAAACCAGGAAAGCGGGGCAATCCAAGCTATAAACCAAAACCTGACAGCCAAAGAAACAAACAGAAAATTCTGCACTCGGTCTTAGCCAAAAGGCCAAGAAGCGAAACAAATAGATAATTCTGGAGTCCAGAAGAGTGACCCTGTCCCTAGAACCCACATGCAAAATGCAGAAAAATGTTGAAAAGTGTCATTTCTGTAGCCAGACCACAAAACTCAACTATACTGAAACTCAGAGTCACAGAAAAAATGCACTGCTTTGTCCTCACTCATGAAGTTCCACTTGAGTTCCCAAAATGCTGTAAATATCCAGTCACACTTGAACCATATTTTAATCCAATAATTCAAATAGTCTCTGTATCTATCAGGTTTTAATGCATAAAACAGAGCCTATTCTAGGTATGTTAAACAGAAATCAGATACTTACAAAATTCCCAGTAAGGCTGGAAGAGTGGGTGTCACCAGGCTCCCATTAACACCATTGAATCCAACAGCACCCAGCAGAGCTGCAATCCAGAGCCTGAGACAGCGGCTACCGCCACCACTGCTGACCCCCCTCCCCTACCACTAACACAACTGCCTCTTTGCACCCACAGAGCTGGTGGTACCCAAATTGCCCTGCCACTGATACAATTGCCTCTTAACACCATCTCTCTGTTTTAGACATACCAGCAGGAAAGTGATCTCTACCTTTCTTCTAGCAACCAAGATATGTGTGAGTGCACCCAATCCTGGCTGTGAAGGAGATGTGAGCTGTTGTTGTAAGCTTTTCAGTCTCTGCTTTCCCCAAGCACACCAATGAAGGGGGAATTGAATGGAGGTTGAGCAAGTCAATCTACAATATCCAGTCCAGGTCTGTTGCAGCTCTACAATACAATGGCTGTGTCCCTCATCCCTCTGGTGACTTCATCAATACCCAGTATTACCCTTTCAACTTTATTTAGCCTAAGGCAACGTTGAGTCTGGATTCAGTCAACAATCTGGCAAACTACTGTCTGGACTAGCATGCTGAATCCAGAAACCCGTATTAATGAGCTTTGCCCAATCAGACTTATAGTCTCTCCTCTTGGTCTCACATGCTCGGAAATTGTTCCCGCACAATTTCCTTGGGTTTCTGCCTATTTAAAAGAGCAAAATCTTTTTTATATGTCAATCTTCATTTTATAAGTCTAACTTGTGCTTGGCTTCTGGGGTGGGTTTATAATAGGCTGGGAGTCAAAAAAGAATGCTCCAAGTGTGGGGGCTGCAGAGACATCACAAGTTCTTTACCTCAAGTCAAGTCCCTAGCATGTCTCCAATGAACTACAGCCAACCTCATGGGACAGGAGAAGGGAGCTGCTGATGCTGACAGGAGAGGTTGAATGGGTTAAGGATTTAGGGTATTCAAATTTAACTCAACACATTTAAATGTCCCATTACAGTTCTCTTTCCTTCCAAATCAGTGTACTAATGTTCACTTAAGAGATAACAACACATGAGTTAGGCTTCTACTATAACCTTGGTAACCCATTGGACCAGATTCTATCTTATTTGAGGTTACATTAACTCTGAGATCACTAGAGATAAAAGATTATCTTAGAGTGATCATGGAGGCTCCCTGTTCTCTGAGCTTTTTTGAACTGATAATGTTAAACCTTGAGCTTCTGATTTTCTTGCTTTAATCTCTCCAGGACATCTCCATAGCTATCTAACTACACAACACTGGAAATTTCTCATTTTCATTCTAATGATTTGTCATAACAACCACTTTGCCAGAATATAGCCTTCTAAGAGGCATGTCATGGGAAGCTCTAAATGATCATTTAAGTAACTTCTTTGTCACAGTGTGCCATAACCTCTGAGAGACCTATTTTCTGATAGTAAAAATACTGCCATTTTCTTCAAAAACCAACCAGGTCAGATCATCAATCCAATGTTTCCATCCTTGAGAGTCTGTTATCTGCAATCCCCTTTGACAGGAGGAAACAGAAACCACTCTAGATTGGAGTTTGGCAGGGAGCCCTTAAGAAAAAAGAGATGTCACACAAGGAGGGAGGCATTTATAGAACCATTGTAAAGGCTACAGAAACAGCGGTCAGAAATGGGGAACAAACCACCACCACTGCAAGCTCAGGATCAAGAAGCATCTCCTACAGTTGTCACTAGTCAACTAGTATGTCACTAGTACTGCTCATCATCTCTTTACCTGTGAAACAGAACCCTGAGGCCGTCCACAGTAACTGCCCCAACTCACACTAGAGACCCACCAAACTAGTATGGACAAACTTCCAATCTCACTTGAGTGCATTCAAATGGTAAAAACGTATCTGTAATAAGAACCTTCGTTACTCAAGGTCTGGAAAACATAAATTTGAGTTACCAACTTCTTAAGAACACAAAAGTATTCTAAACCCACTATAGAAAGAGGAAGCGCAAACTGCACAAAATACACCATGGTCTCAATAGCTTGTAGGCTCTATTTGGCTGTACCAGCTCAGTTTTTCCAATTTCCTCCCCTCTTTCCTGTTTCTCTGCCTGAGATATCATCCTCATGATATCAGAAGCTGTGGAGGCAGCTTGAACTTGTTCCTTGGTATTTGATGGCTGATATTGGCTGTTTCTAGGATGTTGTTCCTGGCCACCTAGCTACTAGTACCCAGCTAGGTCTTGTGCTTAAAGTCCATGGTTGGTAAACTTAGCCATCACTAACCTCCCTCTGAATTTTTGAGATCTCATTCTATTACTTTGCTACCTTTATTTTGAAGTCTTCTGTAATAGAAGTGTTAAAACTAATGAAGCATGTTAAAGGAAGGAGAATATTTTAAATACAATGTTTAAATAATCTCCAAGTTTTCACTTTTCCTGGGATTTCTTTATAAAAGGAAATCTAATTTTATAAGTATAAATAGCATTTATGGTACTATGCCTTTTCTTTTTCAAAGATGATCTTCATGGAGGAGTTAATGAGTATGGAAAAAAATAACCTGGAGAAGGAGAAAATCATATGAATTTTATTTCATCAGATATGAGCATATTCCCAGAAATTTAACCTTTCAGTTTTGGGCAGTTTGATAGATTGTGGAGACCATCCACCAAGCCATAGAATTTAGGAGGAGTAACAAGATTATACGGAAAAATATAATGAGTTGTATTTTAGAAATGTTGAATTTGAGATGACTATAGTAAACTGAGTACATATTATCACAATAGGAAAAGTGCACACTGGAGCTATAATTTGGAAGTCCTCCAATAAGAGCTGCAACCACGGATATGATCAAGACCATGTCACCAAATCTATGCAACTATACAAAGTTGTAATGTCTTGATTCAAGTCTCAGAGTTGAATTACACATCCATGGCACAAATAATTTATAAAATCAGTGCTTGATTTGGGGCACCTAGGTATCTCAGTCAGTTAAGTGTCTGCCTTCAGGTCAGGTCATGATTCCTGGGTCCTGGGATCAAGCCAGAGTCTAGCTCTCTGCTCAGCGGTGAGACTGCTTCTCCCTCTCTCTCCCACTCCTGCCTTCTCTATCTCTAGCTCTCTCTCTCTCAAATAAGTGAAATCATTAAAAAAAAAAAATGCTAGATAAATACTAGTTTATAAAGACAGGATAAACTTTATCGTATTTATCATCTATTCATATGTTTATGCATCCTTAAAGAGTCCTGGCAACATTCCAAAAAAATTTTAGAACCTCTGGAAAGGATCACATTCAAACCCTCCCAGTAGGGTGAAGGCTTGTACCATGTGCAAAGATCTCCAGAGAAGTGTGCATACAGCGCCCATTCATAGTCCATTTTATCAGGTGATTGGCTTCATTGTCTCTTATGTTTTAAAAATAACTAAAAGGTCCTAAGGAATTCTGTGAGGAAAAATTATTTTCTTTTTCTCCCTAAAGAAAGACTTTACTATTTTAGGGGGGTTTTAAATGATACAGGAGTTTAATATCAAAATCAGAAAATTTAGATGAGAAAATATGTAAACATTCAGAGAGAATTCCTCTTAAAACCATCCGTGACACCATAGCACCCTTAAAAAAAAAAAAATGCAATTGTGCAGGCATGTTATTTTTTTTCTTCTTTTCTTTAATAATCATGACTGTCTATCCATGTCAACAAACCTCCAACATTACTTTAAATGACAGAAGAAGGTTGAGGGAATCATGAATATTCTAGAAACAGTGTGCTATATTTCAATACTTTAAAAAGTACTGTTTCTTTAAATGTGGATCAAACACAGCTTGCTGAAGACTCACCTACAGTGCCCATAGTGGAGACCTGGGGACCCATCTCTTTGGACCTAAAAAATCAGGACCTCTAGGTGAGGGGACCAGAAATTGCATTTGTCAACAAGCTACCAGAAGATTTTTGTCTTACTAAGTCTGAGAATCTCTTGTTTCTTTTGAAGAGAAGAGCTATTTTTCCCAACGCACTAGACTATTTCTGTTTTCTTCAACTTTTCTGCTCTCTGATTTTTATTTTAGGAGACAACAATGGATGGCCTTTGCAATTTGACAAATATTTCTCCAATTACGACAGAACGACTCCCCCATATCCCTTTGAGACACGAACGTGCTGTAAGTAATCAAAAGGACTGAATCTTCTTTTCCACGAGTTCATAAAAAGATACTATGTTTTTAAAAGTTGGATCCCACATATTTGTTTAAAAAGGTTAGCTATAGTCTTCTAACAGCAAACTCTATTAGACATGCAGCCTTGATTTGGGAATTTTATTTAAAAGTGACACAGGGATCTTAGGTATAAAAGTACTATCATGCCAGATATTGTCAACAAAATCAATGCCCATCAGTCAGGGTTGCTATTTAATGTCCCCTTTTCACAATCATTATAGACTCTGATACAAAGGAAATTGTGGAAACAGAAGAGTAGACAAGCTTTTTGCATTTTAATGTTTGCAAGTGAACAAGATTCTGGGGTCTAAACTACTTTAGAACTACAAAAAAGCCTCATTAATTATAACTTGCTATGCTTAGTCACAGACTGAAAACTTCCAAAAACACTGGAGGGGGGTGGGAGGGTATAACCTCAGGACTGACTGTGATACTTTAGAACAGGACAATCTTGTAAACAACTTCTTTTAAATAAATTTTGTTTATTTTAATGAATTATGCAAATGTAAATTTGTGTCTTGGAGCTATAATTTTGGTCCTAGCTTTACAAAACCTTGGTTAAATAGTGGGGAGGAGGGGGATCCTTTACTACCTATTTTCCTTTATGTTCTATCACAAGTTGTAAAGTCCAGCTTTTTAAAAAGGTAATATTTTATTTGCCTATGGTATTTAAATGAGAGTAATAAAAAAACTACTAACAGTCCCCAATTTAAGGAAGCATACATCCATCCTATAAAGACACTACTCAGCAATCTATCCCAGACTCACATTTTCTCACAGAAACCAAATTACTTCCCTAAAACCTTTTGGGAAAGAAGAAAAGTAACGGGTATAATATACCTGCCAATATAATGTAAAAAAATTAATGGATTATGCCATGTTATCTCAAAACGTAGTTTTAGAGCCTTTTTTTTCTCACTTCTTAAATTTTAATTGAATCTTTTTATATCTCCTTATTCCCCAAATGGATTTTAGGCAGTTCACAATAAAAATCTGGCTACTAACAGATTTAAGTCATTAATATAACATATAAGACAAAAATTCAATTGTGAATGGGAAAGGGAATGGTAAGAAAAATTGTACAAGGAAATCCTCACTGAGAAAAGTTCAATACGTGTGTCCAAAGCTTAGTTCTGAATTTTGTAGTCATCAAGCTAAAGAAGGAAGATAATGGGTTACATAACTTTTATAGCCTGGCTTGTAAAGAAAAGACAGACATATGGGGGTAAAAACAGAAAATTTTACCCAATTTTGGATTTAAGTATAACTACATGGGAAAAATGGAGCTACACACTAAATGATATATCAAAAAAATATATTTTTATATATCAGCTTTTAGTGAAGAACAAATACATAATTTTCAATTAGAATTCTTTAAAGACAGTTCAGGAAGGGTGGTAATAAATAATTAAGCATCTTTTTCAAGCATAAAAGCAAGATAAAACAGAATGGAAAGTGTAGTATAAGATTTGGAGGTGAAACTTAAAGTTTCTATTGTACCACTTTATTTAAATGATTATTATAAGGATTTATTGGAAATTAAACTGAGAATGGCTTATAATAATTTTCAGCTGGGTGAAAGAATATGAGGAATTCACATTCATAAAGTCACTTCTCAAGAACAATATCGTGGAAATATATATCATTAACCAATGTTTTATTAAAGTTTGAATTTGAGAGATATGGAAAGTACAAAGATTTAGAAAGAATTGTTTATTTACTCAACCATAATTTCCCTCTCAGAGGCTACTAGCATTAACTTACTGGCACATTATTCATCTTTTTTATTTTAGCATTGTTGAAATTTCCCGTACAAACCAATTTTATCATATTTTCACTCAGCACTTTAGCATAATTAGGTATCCATGCTGTTACAAGCTTTTTTTGAATATACAATATATTTTAAGTGAAATAATGTGCTTAATCATTCTTTTGATGTTGGATATTTAGGTGTCATTTTTTTTCATTTTTCCCTGTTACAGGTAACCCTATAATCAACGTACATGAATTATCTTAACTCTGTCAGTATAAACAGAAAAAACATGCTGGAAGTAATGCTAATTTCACTCCCTCCATGTTCATCCTTCCTAGTCTCACTCTCAAAACCTTCATCCTCTTTCCCAATCCACACCCTTCCTTCCCCACAACAGTCATGTTAGACGTGGCTTATAACTTGGAAACAGAATCAGTTTTCAGCTTCGGAGATCCATAGCCAAAATGGTTACTTACAACCATAAAACTGTTTAAAAGTTCTTGGCGGAGACTCTGTTTACAAAAAACACAAAACCTAAGTTATGATTTCGATCTCTTATAACCTTGAAAAATAGTTAGGAGAGTTATTTAGGAGGGGAGGAAGAACACTTGTCACCCCATAGTTGAGCAAAGGTCAAAGTCTCCCATATACTAGCCAACTGTGCTCCTTAACAAACACCCACCATCTTTGTCATAGAAATCTCTACTTTTCTGGTCCCTGGAAGCTTTACTGTAAAAATCAAAAATTAGAAGGCTACAAGCAGAAATTTCTCATAGAAAGTTTTGTTTGTTCTGTGATGTTTTAAAAATATTTTGAGTTGGTGATTCTTGTTGAAACAATTATTGATTATTGATACGATATTGTATTTCTGGCTTCTTCGTGAAAGTTGATTGACTTGGCTACACATGTTCCTATCCTAATAGCAACAGGAGAAGCTGGTTCTCCTGGGACATCTGGACAGTGCTGACACCTATTTTGCCAGTCCCCCATAGACATAAGCGTGTAACTTCTGCTGTACGGGTTAGGGTTTCAAAGTAATTGTAGAAGGAAAGCACTTCCTGTAACTCTCATTCATCAACCATTCCCACAAGGCAGGAATCACACTCTATTATACTGAATAACAACCCTATTCTACTACTGAGCTAGAAGAACACATCACTGCAAGTCTCTAGTAGACTTTAGAACTATGGGATCACATCTTTAAGACTAGGACCACAGCCCCACAAGATGGCCAAAGGCATACATCCAATTCTCCCTCTCCCTGACATAAGCAGTGAGAATAGAATAGTTGACTATGCATAAAAAAAGGTCACTCCCATAAATGATGTTTTAGACATCATTACATCCCTACCATTAGCCAAAAGAAGATCATTTTTAAAAATCCTTTAAAGAACTCTTGAATTTTCCAGGGGAAAAAAAAAAAAGAGAATTCTACCAACATTGCAGTTCGTGTTTCGTTCTCTTTCTCACTAGTTAAAAAAGGACTTAGCCTTGCATTAAAGGCTTTGATTATGCTGTTAATACTTTAGCCTTCAGTAGCAGCTTTAATATGGACATTAAAGCCCATCACACACTATCATGTCACCCCTGGACATAACCACTCTCCTCGGGTGAGTAAAAGCAGATGACGTCATTCATTTTGCAACAAATGGAAAAGAGCAGTCTGCTATTTACAGAAATGCATGGGCTGGTAAATGTGCCTGTTTTATCTTAATGTTGTAGCATCATTTTAACATTAAATTAGAAGCAAACTTCGTAACCTTAATTTAAAGCATTGCCCATATTGCTTAGGTAAAACATACTTTTGTACTAAATAATTTTCTCATAGCTTTTCATTTCTTTCTTTTCATTACCCTACTCTTCCTGGTCCCTCACTATCCCCATTCCTTACAACTTCCTTCTTATTCAGTGGTCGGTTCTGTGCCCATGCAATGTCATTGCCGAGGTTTAGAGGTTGACTGTGATGAGACCAATTTACGAGCTGTTCCATCAGTTTCTTCAAATGTGACTATAATGTAAGTAGAAAAGAATGGCTTCGTTCTGACAGCCAGAATAGCACCTGTAAAACTGTATCATAATTAAGTCCTTGTCATTATGAATGCATTTTTATTCAAAGATGATGTCATTGTTCTCAGTCAATTATGATTGCTGCTATTTATTTTACATTTATTAAATGCTAGGCCCCACTCTAAATTATTCCATATATTGATTTATTTAGTCCCTCATAATAATACTATGGAGTATTTAGATATATTAACTTGGACCCTCATAATAATCCCATTTAGGATTAGTATTGTGATGTTTTATCTAAACAAAAGATGTCATCATTTGTGTGCTACTAAAGAAAAAAGGCTGCTGGTTAAACTATTATAGAGAGTTTTCTTATTACAAGAACTGACATTTATTGAAAGAGCTCTTTTAGACTTTGTTAGAAATCCTCTTATCTATAAATAAAAAAAAAAAACAAGTGAAATAAATTGGATAAAATATTCCCAGAACTTTACATTTAAAATCTAACTCTTCTGAATCACATTGACTCAGAGATGTTGATGTTCCCACCCCCACCCCACGAATAACTCAAACTTATGAATGTCAAAGAAAATTATCCTCATAATAAGTGGTTTGTTGATCCAGTACTAATTTGAATTCAGCAAACTTTAGCAACACAGTCACACACATTTGGCTGAAACATTTCAAAAGAAATCAGTGGAAGATAGATATTTTAATCCAATGTTTTTGCTGAGTTTTTTGTTTCATCCAGATGTTTTAGTGTCATATGGTTCTGACTTTTGAGTATATGAAGACAAAATAAGAATAATTCTTAAGTTTACAAATATGGGCAAGTCCTTCCTTTGCCAACCCAAACCATGTAATGTGGCAACTCATATACTTGACATAAAGGAGTCAGAGAGAGCTAGAGCTCAGAGTTCCTGTCGACAGTGGTGCCATTAAATTTAACAAAATCTGGAGGGGTTTACTCAATCATTGGTGCCTGAAGAATTTATCCAAATTGGTAATGAACGAAGAACATCGAGCAGGTAAAACCACAAAGACTTGTTTTCCAAAGGAGGTGACAATCCCACTGGAACTAAGGCTATCATTCTATCCTACCCTCAAGTCATCATAGCTCTTTTTCATAGTAACTAATCTTAATAGAAAAAAATAATAATATTTTACTAGAATAAGATAATAATCTGTGGTTCTGGGGAGAGTTTCCATGATTTGAATCATGACTGGACCTGTCTGGTGTAAAAATTGAGATGATTTCATTCTATTTTCAAAGAGAAACATGTATCACCTCCACTGTTTGTATCAAATTACCAGAAAATCAGTCAAAGAATAACCTGAGACTGCCAGTCTCATTTTTCTTTCCTACAAGTAAGAATTGAATCTGTTTTTCTACAAATTTGCTAAGCTTTGCATAAGAAAGGAAGAGAGGGAGAGAACTGGAGGAATGGAAGCAGATTGGAAATGACCAACCAGAGATCACATGCCTTTAAAGAATACCCAAAGGCATTCTGATTCAAATTAAAATGTACTGGCTCAGTACATTCATACATACATTCCTACAGCCATTCATACATACATTCATAAAGAGGTGTGTGCAGTGCTATGGACCACCATCTTTCAATCCTTGGTATAGAGAAAAAAAACTGGAATGGAATAGTTCCTCGTGAAGATGGCCTACAGGAAAGCAAGGGAGAAGGAAGGGTCCAAGATGACTTCAGGCTTTCCATCCTGAGTAATAGAGTGGTGAGAGGATGGGGAGGCTCGGTGACAGTAAGCAGGGAAAGATTAGGACTCCAATCTTTGATGCCTTTTCCAACTTGAGTCTAACAGGTCAGTCAGTAGAAATTCTCAACAGGCATTTGGAGATGCAGAAATAAAGCTCAGGAGTTTGTGTCTGTAACACTTTATTTTTTGTTTAAAAAAAAAGTAGAATTTTTTTTTGCTTTGGGTAGAGGAGCTTGATGCTGGCTGTCCATTTCTACTTTATTCCACAGAACTCTGACTCAGCATCACACCTCACCCGTCTTCATTTAGTTCCATTGAGAAAAGGAACTGTAGGCTTTACAGCAAATACATTAAAAGAGTAAATATCAAATTTTATTACAGAGCTCATTCCATATTTTGAGTTGGAACTCTCATAGGGAAATGTTGGAAATGGACTAAATCATATATAAGTATCAAAGAAACCAAAAATCCAAGTAGTATTTATTGAAGAGAGGATTTTTAAGACATTTCACATAAATGCAATTGAACAAAAGAGACAAATAGATAAATATAATTTTTTATGCCTTGTTCTGGCTTCCTAAACATTAGTTTTGACTGTGTGAGATCTGACTATAAGATCCTAGAATTTAATCACTAAACTATGTAATCTAATTATAAGAACTTTATCAAAACCATAGCTAGCTTTGACAATAATAATTAAATTAGGTAGTTTCTTTCACACATACACACCACTTTGTAAAGAGTCAGACTTGGAATATTACATTTTAAAATACAAGAATTTATCATATTAAAAACTTTTTTGGCTTGTCCTATTCAGTGAGAATAACACCACCTACTTTTGTCTATTTTGACAGGGTATTATGAAAATATGGAGAATGCAAATTGTTAAAATATTTGACATCATTTAGAAAGAAGCAGCCTATAAATCCTAGGTACTATTAATAAAAAAAAAAAAAAACTTTCTAAGAAACATTATTTAGGAATTCCTTCCCTCCACAGTAATATTCCCACTCAGGTGAAATTAGCCTCTTCCTCTTGGATTCTCTCATAGAACCTCACTTGCATCTCTTTGAAGCACATCAAACCTTCTTTCTTGTGGCATAATGATTGGGGTCCTAATCTCTACCGGAAAAAGGGAAATGCCAGAAGTTCAATGGGGGCCTATAACCTGGTTTTCTATATATTCTCCAAAGTTCCTAACAAATTATAATAAGCTCTAAACACTGTTTTTGAAAGGAAGTCACAAGAAAAGAAATAGAATAAGAATAAAACAAGATGATGGCCTTTTTAGCCCTGGGCTATAAAACGGAAGTTATCATCCAAAGAAAACTCTCTATTTATAGATAAAACATATTCTTTGTCACCCAAATAGAGTATAAGCTTCTTAAGAGCAGTGACACTGTCCTTTTTTTCCAAAGTTCAAATGGAAGGTGTTCAATATATGTTGAGAAAATGAATGAATGAACATATTTTTGAAAACACACTAAGCTTTCATCAATATTTTTAAATCATACTCAAATATTCAACTGTTTGTTTTTATACAACACAAACATGTAATACAGGATGTAAAGCAGAATTGAAGATCCAAGCTACGTGAGAATAATTAGCAGAACAGAAATTCTCAGTTAGCTAACATAAGGAATGAAAGAACATTTAGTGATGGCCCTGCAGCTGGGAATGATTTCAAGAGAGAGTTCATAGTTAATCAGCCTTTGGCATTCATTCATTAAAAAAACCACTAAGTGACTGGTATGTATAGTCCATAAAAGTGTTTAAGTTTTTCTTTTTCTTTTCATTGCTGTCCCCCAAGCCCTTTTAGACATTTTTTTCTATTTGTCCCCTCCTGTGAAATTTTAATATTATACATGTACTCTATATTTATTTATGTATCCCTATTTCTCATCCATTTAAAAAGGTTAAATCAGATTTGTTTCCCCTCCTTAAGACATCAGTACCACCTCAGAGCAATAGCATTCCCATTGAGAACACAGGGTCTCTAGACTCTAGACTTCAGCATTTCTGAATTCAGATTCCAAAAAATGTGTCTTGGGGGTGTCTGAGAAACTGTTTTGCTTTAAGAAGTCTTCATTATCAAGTTTAAGCAACAATGGAAAGCCAAAAGAGCACACCAGTCTAACAGGGGGAGTGCCTACTGTATGAGGCTGTCAAAGTCCGACTCCCTTTTGCCCATCAAGCATCTCCAGGTGTCTCTCCCACAGCAGTCAAACTACAGACAATGCAGTCTACTGCTCACTTGACAAGAAGCATCTGCTCCACGTATCATAGTATTGCAGGTCATCTAGTACGAATCGATGCTTTCACAGTTAGAGAGACTGGAAAGAAAGATGATGTATGGTTCATGCAAGGGGCTCCAGCTGCAATGCTTTGGGGGTTGGTCTGTTTGGTTTGGTTTTGTGCTTCTTCAATTTTGTTCCTACTGCCTCACCTTGTTTTTCTTTAAAACATTAAAAGTTTAGGTCCTTTCCCATACAATTATGTGGACCTAGTTTGTGTCAAACTGCATATCAAATTGTGATTCAAGGGAAATATTTCTATACAACTTACTAGAATTTGAAATGAAATCACTTACTGAATAAAGATGGTTCAATTGTACTTCCCAATAAACAGTTGTGTTCATAATTAATTTTTAAAGGAAGTAAACGTAGTGGGACGTGAGCAATGAAATTTTGAAGAATATAAAATTACTTAAGTTCTTGTGCTTTAAACAGAGAACACTATTTTTATATTTTTATATTTATTATCACTTCAAAACAAAGACGCTTTCTAGTGTCTGTTAAATGAAAAGATAAAAGGAAAATGTAACTGACAATTATTTTCCCAGTTACATTATTTTTGTGTTCTGTCAGAATTACAATGTTATAACCTAAATTTAAGATAAAGGTCTTTAATAATACAAAACTAACAATTAGACCTAGTTCAATAGTACTATGGATATGAGAGTAACATCATGGAATAAAATGTTTCCTAAAAGCTGATGCTAAACTAAATAAAGCTTATAATTATTTATACTGTTGTAATTTAAAAGTAAAGAAAGAAACACTTTAAGAACCACAATTTACATTTATTTCAGGTCACTTCAGTGGAACTTAATAAGAAAGCTTCCTCCTGATGGCTTCAAGAAGTACCATAATCTTCAAAAGCTGTAAGAAAAAATTTAATTCCCAATGTTAAAATTAACTCACATTATTTTGGGCTGTCTCTTCCCACTTTTTGCACAGACCAACACTATACCACTGCTTGAGTCTAATCTGTCCCCAGGAAATTATTTAACTGTTAGCTAGAGACTTCCAGGGACATTTTTTTTTTTTTTGAGGAGTTCTAGAAGCCATTCTAGAAAAATCATACTTATTCCCAAAGACACTGGGCCACGTGAGATATGAGTTCTCCTGCCACACACTAGCCTGTGAGGAATTTTCTTACATATGTTTACAAATTCAGTCGCCACGTAAGAGATCAAGTTGTGCTCTCTAACCGGAGCATGTTGTTTGGGGGACTTGATTCCATTTTCATATCTGCTGTGCAGTTTGCATTTTATTTTCGCCTCAAGTAGTATCTGACATGCTAGATTCCCATCAGTTCAGCATTTTCGTGTATACTATACTCCCAAAATCCATAATGACCCAGGCTATGTTTACCTGTTATTCAGTCCAATTCTGTGACTAAATCATATCATACTTGAACTGTTGGTTTTAAATATCCTCTGCCTGAATCATGCTACCTAGAAAACATCCCAGAATTCCTAGTTTCATTTTCATACCTATGTCAGTTTTAATTCTGGGCTTACACTGAAGAAACCTCACGCATAGATGTACATCTATCTGTACATTCTTCCTTAAGATAACAAAATAGAGCAAAATCAGAAGAAACATTAATCTACTTCATTCGATGAAATGTATTCAAAACCTAGGTAATCTACAAAAAAGTATGTTTCATATTTAAAAATAAAAATTTCTTTAAAAAATAAAATAAAAATAAAAATAAAAATAAAAATTTCAATAAAAATGACTTTATTCTGGATGTTTAACAATCAGCAGAGAAGAGCTTTTCAAAATTAGGCCTTATGTAAGAAGTTCAAGAGGATGCTTCTGTATTCTATTTTCTGATTTTTGGAGGCTGAAGAATTTTTCTGACCTGTAGCATCACCTTATGTCCACACATCTAAAAGGAGTTAGGACTCCAAATTTAAATATCGAAATTCAGGTTTATATAACCCAGTAGTTTAGCATTTTTACATAATAAACATTTAACTAATTTTTTTAAGATTTTAGTTTTAAGTAATCTCTATACCCAACATGGGGCTCCCATCCACAACCCCAAGATCAAGAGTCATGTGTTTTACTGACTGAGCCAGCCAGGCACCCCAAATTACTTCTTGAATAGCCATTTTGTTTTAACTAATAGATCAAAAGAACCTAATCAAAAAAAATTCTACCTGATTATTAGAGATTTAGCTTCGCTCAACCTCCAATATAGTCTATTAACCATTAATTATTAAAATACTTAGAAACAAATAAATACATGCTAAAGCTTCTTTGTGTGTTAGTAGGAAAGATGCATTCCCTATTATGTAATTGGAACCACATCATGTTCTGTGCAATTGTTAAATGCATAATAAATTTGATAATAACATTTTTATAATCAAAGTTAGGTTTTCTTGCATGTTGGAGAAATAGGGAATCCCTCTTAGTCAAAATTTCTAATTAACTAATAATTTGTTCATACTGAGGGTGCCTGGTTAAGTGCCCAACTCTTTTCTTTTTTAATATTTTATTCACTTATTTGAGAGAGAGCGCGAGAGGGGGGAGGGTCAGAAGAAGAAGCTGACTCTCCGCTGAGCCAGATGAGGGACTGGATTCTGGGACTCCTGGATCCTGACCTGAGCTGAAGGCAGACACATAACCAGCTGAGCCACTCAGGTCCCTGTGTCTGACTCTTGATTTGGGCTCAAGTCACGATCTCAGGGTTGTGAGTGTTAAAAGTCTGATGTTGACTGCCTCCCCAAAGAGAAACCGAGGATGCTCAGGATAATGCAAATCACACAGCGAGATTTATTTTTAGCTAGCTAGGGTCCAAGCATCTGCCCGGCACAGCGGGTTTCAGCAAGGACCCTGAATGCAAGGGTCTAGGGGTTTATATGCATTTCAAACAGCAAGCATGAGTCACACAGTAATTTTCTCTGTTGGGTGAGATAACATTTTTAGTCCCCTCCCCAATTCCTGGACTGCTCACACATTCCTGGTACTGGGGCAAGGAAGCAAGATGCACAGATGGTTCCTTGATCTATCTGCCTTCATTTGGTTAACACAGGCCTTGTGAAGGCCGTCAATCACTAGATCTGTAGATGCCTAACTCACTAGGGGGTTATCGAACCTGTCATAGCTGCCCTCAGGCTAATCAGGTCCTAACACTCTAAAGCTAAGCAGGCCCTAACAGTGAGCTCGAGCCTGAACTGGGCTTGGCACCCAGCAGGCCACGGGCTGGAGATTCTCTCTCCTAATCCCTCTGGCCCCCCTGCCCCAACCCTCTGCTCTCTGTCTGTCTTTCTAAAATAAATAAATAAATCTTTTTAAAAACGTGTTCATATTGGTTTCTTCCTTATTTCTCCTAATATTTATAAAAATGTAAACTCCAGAACACCTTAAAGGACAATGATGACCTCTATTCAGAACAAGAAGTCAGGCACGAAGCCCTTAATTTGTCATTTCCTACAACCTGGGGCCAGGACATGCAGAGGTAGGAAGCTTTGCAAGGGTACATTTGATACACTTGTTTGCACTCCCTACCTGTTTCCTTTAACCTCCAGGTAACCCAAGGCCAACCGTCCTGGAGGATGAGTTAACTACTTAAGACTACGTTCTCGTCTTGATGTGCCAGTCTAATTTATAGTCTTCTGCCCTGAGTCTTTTTACTCTTTTTTCCTTCGGACATAAATACTCCTCATAAGCTTCATCAAACACTTTCTGGAGCAAGGTTTGGGGTGTCAAATTAATAAAATTAAAGCTGAGTTGTTGGGGAGAAATGTGATTAACATGAAATATGATTCAGGGCCTTAAAGATGTCACATACTTGTACTTTTGCCAGTGTTATGCTAAACACTGATTTTTCTATTAGAGCAGGAAATGTTAAAAAGTCTGATTTCTGGACCTATTTGATTACTGAGTGCCTTACTGTGCATTAACGTTTTACTTATAGAAGATTCAAATATTAAATTTTTAACTATTACATGTTCATCTTTATATCTAGAATTTCCAAATAAAACTTGTATAATCATATATGAACTTAACAGCAAACCAAAATGACATGGTATCTAGTTTCACTAAATTATCGTTAGGTTTACCTTTTTTTTAATTAAAAAAAAAATTTCTTTTTTAAAAAGAAGGTTTAGGGGCACCTGGGTAGCTCAGATGTTAAGCAGCTACTTTTGGCTTGGGTTGTGATGCCAAGGTGCTTGGATTGAGTCTGGCATGTGGGGGGGGGGGGAGGATGTCCCTGTTCAGCAAGGAGCCTGCTTCTCCTGCTGCCTGTGGCTACAGGCTTCCCCTGCTTGTGCTCTCTCTGTCAAATAAATAAATAAAATCTTTTAAAAAATTAAATTCTTAAAAAATAAAAATAATAAAATTAAAAATTAAAAAATGTTTACTGTGATAAAATAGGTAGGATGTAAGATGTACTATCTTGGGTGTCTGGGTGGCTCCGTGGGTTAAAGCCTCTGCTTTCAGCTCAGGTCATGATGTCGGAGTCCTGGGATGGAGGCCTCCATGAGGCTCTCTGCCTACTTGTGATCATTCTCTCTCTGTCAAATTAATTAATTAATTAATTAAATGTACCATCTTAACCAATTGCAAGGGCCATTCAGAGCCATTAAGTGCTTTCTTATTGTGCTAGGAACACCACCACCCAGCCAAAAAGCTCTTTACATCTTGCAAAACTGAAACTCTGTGTTATTATGGCTTTTTTTTTATGATTATCTTCACAGGTGCTTGCAAAACAATAAGATTAGATCCATACCCTTCCATGCGTTCAGAGGCCTCTACAGTCTTACTAAACTGTAAGTACTCCTGCCCATTAGTTCACCTGCCCTGTAGTTTGCCAATTCCGCGGCAGCTCACCTGCCCACAGCTGCGGAAGGGTCGCGCAGCCCTGGGCCCTTAGGGTTCTGACTCAGACGGGTCCCCCTTGCGTCTGACTCCAACAAGTCCTTATTTCTTCACATTTTCATCAATTCTTTTTTCTGGAGGGTTGTTGTTTGGGATTTTTTTTTTTTTTAACAGCCATCCTAATGGGTAAGAAATGGTATTTCATTGTAGTTAAAAACAAAGCTTTTTACTTTCTCGGGGCACCTGGGTGGCTTAGTCTGCTAAGTCTGCCTTTGGCTCAGGTCATGATCCCAGGGTCCTGAAACCGAGCCCCACATCGGGCTTCCTGCTCAGTAGGAAGCCTGCTTCTCCCTCTCCTACTCCCCCTGCTTGTGTTCCCTCTCTCGCTGTGTTTCTGTCTGTCAAATAAGTAAATAAATAAATCCTTAAAAAAAAGTAAAATAAAATCGGCTTTTTTGAAGTTCCATTTCATTGAGTTTCTCTAAGCTGTTGAAGCTAGTCTCCTGTAAGAAGTAATGGCATGGAAATATATGGAAAAGTGGCATAAATCAACAACTTCCTATATTTCTATTTCTGCTCCTTGCTTTCTATTTTACACCACCTTTTCTTAATCCTAATCCAAGAAACTCATTCCAGTCGGGATTCTAGTTTGTAGCATGAGGGTTTGGGACTGAGGAAAGGCTGTCCAATTATTTTACTAACAAAATGGAAGAAGGGCCCTGGAGACTCAAAGTCTTAAAAGTAACCACTTTTGCCAAATCCTCTTCCCTTCTAGTCCATTCCTGCTTTTCCTGTCTTGATAAATCGCCCAAAGTCAATTCTGGATTCATTCCCATTAGACTCCTGACTGGCTTTCTAATCCCCCATGAATCTGTTTAAAACTTAGTAAACCACATCTGCTTGGTTTAATTTTCAATGGATGTGAAAGCTAGTCCAGACATGGTTTAGAGTTCAGCGGGTGTGAAGGATAGTACCACAAATTTTAGAGTGTCTTCCATCTCCTTCCATGGTTATTCATAGCATTGGAATATTGTTTGGATGTTAAAGATGCCACATACTTCTAGGTTATCAGTGATAATTAGATTCCTGCTTTTCATTCATCCATAAATATTCCTTAGCCCTTACAGTGTGTAAATTTTTTAGCCAGACACCCTGAGGAGGTGGCATAGAAAGATAAGTCAGGCTGCCTTCCAGCAACTTCCCCCCCCAGGTAAAGGACTATGCTACCACTAGAGAGAGGCCTGCCTCTTGCGCTCCAGAAGCTAATAATCTAGGGGGAAGAAATAAAACCAGTTTTGTTATAAATCAGTTATATGAACAATAATTAGAGAATTATAAAAGAGGTTACTTAGAGTTCCTTGGGTGGCTCAATTGATTAAGCGTCTGCCTCTGGCTCAGGTCATGATTGATCCCAGGGTCCTAGGATTGAGCCCCACATAGGGCTCCCAGCTCTGCGGAGAGTTTGCTTCTTCCTCTCTTTCTGCTTGCTGCTTTATCTACTTGTGCTCTCTGTCAAATAAATAATTAAAATCTTAAAAAAAAAAAAAGAAGGTTACTTAATTAAATCCTAAACCTGTGTTGTTCAGACCAAAACTTCTATTAAGATTCACTGAAAGTGGTGCCTGGGCGGCTCAGTCAGTTAAGAGTCCGACCCTTCATTCTGGCAAAGGTCATGATCTTAGGACATAGGATCAAGCCCGGCTTCGTAGGGCTGTGCACTCAGAGCAAAATCTGCTTAAGGTTCTCTCCCTTAGCCTATGCCCCTCCCCTTGATTGTGCATGCACAGTTCTCTTTCTCTAAAATAAATAAATTAAATAAATCTTAAAACACAAATTCACTGAAATGAGTGACCATTTGGTGAGGAGCAGTGCACAATGACTAGAGCAGTGAAGGATGACTCGGGGGAAAAAACAAGATTGGGCTAAACAGGTAGATATAGGATGTGGGAGTGAGCCAAATGCCTTGTACCTACAGGATTGCTACTGGCCTTTAAAGGAGACCCCGAGGCACATGCACCCCAATGTTATAGTATCACTATCCACAACAGTCAAAATATGGAAAAGGGGCACCTGGGTGGCTCAGTTGGTTAAGTGACTGCCTTCGGCTCAGGTCATGATCCCGGAGACCCATGATCGAGTCCCACATCGGGCTCCCTGCTTGGCAGGAGGCCTGCTTCTCCCTCTCTCACTCCCCCTGCTTGTGTTCCCTCTCTGGCTGTGTTTCTCTCTGTAAAATAAAGAAAATCTTAAAAAAAAAAATATGGAAAAGGCCCAAATGTCTATCAAATGATGAATGGATAAAGAAGAAAAATATATATATGTATATATATAATGGATTATTACTCAGCCATCAAAAAGAATGAAATTTTGCCATTTGTAACAATGTGGATGGAACTAGAGAGTATTAGGTTGAAGGAAATAAGTCAGTCAGAGAAAGAGAAATACCATGTGATTTCACTCATATGAAATAAAATACATGAACAGAGGTGAAGAGAAGGAAAAATAAAATAAGATAAAACCAGAGAGGGAAGCAAACCATAAGAGACTCTTAACTATAAGGAACTGAGGACGACTGCAGGGGAGGAAGGAGGGCAAGTAAGTGGATGATGGGCATTAAGGAGGACACTTGTTGGGATGAGCACTGGGTGTTGTATGAAAGTGATGAATCACTAAATTCTAGTCCTGAAACTAATACTATACTATATGTTGATTAACTTAAATTTAAATAAAATCTTGAAAGGAAAAAAACAAGTAAACAAATAATGAAAATAAATTTAAAAAAACGAATAATAAAGGAGAGCCCTGAGGTGGTCATGAGGAAGTGTTGTAGCTATTCTTTACTCCGGTGCCTAAATGGGGTTCCAGGTTTACAAGGGAGGGAAAGAAGTGGCTCTAAGATGGGACATCATCTCTTGCTGTCACTAAGCAAAAGTCAAACCTGGTGGGGACAGGAGGGACTACCTGCAGGAGAAATTTTACAAGATGTCAACGCTAACAACTGTCAGAAAAGAGAGAAATAAGTGTGGTCCATGTACCCATGGAAGCAAAATTTCAGCTACGACTTGCATATGAATCATCGACAGAGAGGAAAAAGAAAAGGAATGAAATAAGAATGGTAGGCATGAACAGAGGTGCTGCTGTAATGAATAATATGTACTAAGTGCTTATGACATGAATTGCCTCAAATGTTACCACAACCCAATAAAGTAGGTGCTAATATTATCTCTATGTTAGAGTTGGGAAAACTGAGGCTTTCAGAAGTTAACCGCTGGCTTAAGGTCACACTCTTCATAAGTAGCAAAGCCAGGACTCGAACTGACTGCAGAGTAAGCAGCTCAGTGCTGTGCTAAAGAGACTGAGGGGGAAATAAACGTGGCGAGAGTGTGAGAGCAATGTGACAGCATACAGTTGGTTCACTCTGCAGAAGGGTAAGAAGTAAAGTTGGGTAGGTAAGGTGGGGTCAAACTCTTTGGTAAGGCATGCGATGTCCTTTTTTTCCAGAATAGACCCCTGCCTGCCTCCCAGGTTCATCCTCTGTCTCTCTTCCCAGCCCATTCTTGGTGAGGTTGCACTGAAATACCTGATAATCCCTTCATTTGTTACTTTCTCTCAGACTTCTGCCTTAAATAAGCAATCTCTCCTCTGCCTATATGAACTTCCACCCACTCTTTGCTTTGCAAATAACATCTTCCAAATCTCTGTCTAGCCAACCGTGGTAAAGGCTCTGTGTCCCGACTCCTCCAGGCCCTGCAGTCCCCACCCCCAACAAAGCTAAGTGCTTTTTCCGCTGCCATGTCAGAACAAACATAACTCGTACTCTTTTCCCCACGCTGCTATAATAACGTGTTCACATTCTTTCCTCTATACTCAAAGCCCCTCAAAGAAAGGGATGATACACCTAGCACAGTGCCACAGAGTAAGTGTGCAAAACAATCTGATTAGTAAAAGCATAGGTGACTGGAGTGATGGATGATCGATTAATTGATTTTAGGGGAACCAAAACCTAGACAGGAAAAGGTAAGTGACAAAGGCATTTAGCGATCCAAAAGAAGGGAAAAGTTGTGATGAGAACAATATATAAGAAAATCTAAGATGGACGACTGTGGTTTTTCCTTTCCTTATTGTAAGATATCAAGAAAATAACAAATTTGGGGCACCTTGCTGGCTCAGTCAGTAGAGGAAGCAAATATTGATCTCAGGACTCTCAGTTCGAGTTCCATGTTGAGTGTGGAGATTACTGAAAAATAAAATCTTTAAAAAGTCAAGAAAAAAGAAGGTAACACATTTATTGTAGTCATTTCTCTTTTTTCAGGTATCTCAGTCATAACCGAATAACTTTCTTGAAGCCGGGTGTTTTTGAAGATCTCCACAGACTAGAATGGCTGTATGTTTAATTTAAGCGGCATTTTATAGTATTAGTTTTTATATTCTAAATATATAAATGAATCAATTTTTTCTTCTCTCTGGTAGGATAATTGAAGATAATCACCTCAGTCGAATTTCCCCACTAACTTTTTACGGACTAAATTCTCTTATTCTCTTGTAAGTACTAAAAATTAAAGCAAATATTTCAATTGAAGGAAAAGACATGAATAAACATTACTGCTTTAAGTTTAACAGCATTAAATATGGAATTGTTAAAGCTCCAAAAAGTCATTCCAACTACAAATCATCTCTTAATCATATTCTATGAGGCTATTATGTAGTTTTAATAATTTTATAAGACCTTCTATCTTCTAGGACATCAGTCCATCAAAACCAAACGCAGCCTTACTACCATTTTATTGAAATATGTATTGAAATTTTATTGAAATATCTCAAGCACACCATTATGGCCCAGTATTAATCTTGGTAAAGAAAAATAACATTAATTGAAAATCAATTCCTTCTCACTACCCACTTTTGATGGGCACAGGCTTTCCTTCAGTTACTAACATTTTTGCTTCCTCCATATGACAACTACCTTTTGTTGAATTTTATTACTAATAATCACTTAAATATAACAAGACTTACAGAGGAAAAAAGGAGAAAACAACTAACTTAATAGATTTTTGTGGTTTCATAAAGAATAATGATAATACCATGTTTGACTTAATATGACAGAAGAACCAGAAAAATGTGACTTCTGTTCTTCCTGTTCTTTTTCAGAGCATTGATGAATAATGTCCTCACCCATTTGCCAGATAAACCTCTTTGCCAACACATGCCGAGACTGCATTGGCTGTAAGTTGATCAACCTTTTCTTAAAGAACTCAACTAACTTTTCTGGCTTTGCCTAGTTCATTTTGGATATTGGGTTTTTTTAAATGATAGGTTGATAATGTCATATCATATTTTCTCAAATTACTTTAGCATGATTCTGGGTTTTTTTAAGATTTTATTTATTTGAGAGAGAATGAGAATGAGAGACAGAGAGCATGGGGGGGGCGGTCAGAGGAAGAAGCAGACTCCCTGCTGAGCTGGGAGCTGGACACTGGACTTGATCCGGGGACTCCAGGATCATTACCTGAACCAAAGGCAGTCACTTAACCAACCAAGCCCCCAGGCACCCTAGCATGATTTTGTTATTAAATGTGCCCATTGTCTAAATTAACTCCTCTATCCTCTTACCAAGGTAAAACCCCTCATACGCACACACACACAAAAAAAATTTGGAGGCAGAAAGAAGACAGAAGGGATGTCACAGTAGCTATACAACATCTCTTCCTTCCCTCTGTATATTTTCACCCATTAATCTGATACAGAAAGACTAAGCCACTCGATCTCATTCCTAAATTCTGCCTAATGAGAATATAATACTTAGAATTTATTTTTGAAGTCTAATCAAAATACAATATGTTTCATGGAAATGTTTACACACTAACTTTGCTTATGGTAATAATTACCATTCTCCCTATTCAGAGCTCAATTACCTAGTAAATTTGCCTATTTAAAATGCAGATAAAAATGAAGAAATAAATAACCAAAATAACTACTTAAAAATTCAATCAATAAACCACATATACAGTATTATATGAAAACTACCTCTCTCATTTTGTAGGAAATTCTCCGAAGTTTTGTTTATTCCTTGATTTCTAAGCTCACAGCAGAGTAGAAGAGCCAGATTAAAAGTAGAGGGGAGAAGGATTCCTGGGTGGCTCAGTCAGTTAAGCTTCTGCCTTTGGTTCAGGTTCTGATCCCAGGGTCCTATGATCGAGTCCCACATTGGGCTCCTTCCTCAGTGAGGACCCTGCTTTCTCCTTCTACCTGCCTCTCCCTCTGCTTGTGTGCTTTCTATCTCTTTGACAGTAAATAAATAAAATCTTTAAAAAAAAAATTAGAGAGGAAAGATAGGTTCAAAACATTAGTAGGAAGTGACAAAAATCAACCTGATAATAAAGAAGGAGTGGGAAGTGCTATAAAAAACAGACATAATAATTCAAAACACAGAGTTTGGAACCATTTAGAGGAAGACAAACATCCCCAGAATCATTATGAAGTACAGGGGGCATCTTGATATGAAGTACAGGGGGCACAGTACCCTCCACTTATTGACAAGCTAAAGTATTCAAGAAAAGGGCAAATTAAGTTCAATATCCTTTGTTGTAATTAAATTTTTCTTCAAATGAACACATTAAACAGTTATTACATGCTCAGTAATCCAAACTTAGTAATAAAGCAAAATTGATTAATATTTACATAAGTATATTAGCAATTAAAATTCATGCGCTGACATCAGAAGCAAATATAGGAGATATTATGCAATACATTAATAAGCATTTCCTTTGCTTTTAAAAAGGCAGCCAAATACACATCTCAAATAAAACTTTATTCTTTAAAAAAGATTTTTATTTATTTGAGAGAGAGAGAGAGCACACACTCATGCACTGAGTGGGGGGGGCATTCAGAGGGAGAAGCAGACTCCTTGCTGAGGAGGGAGCCTCATATGTGCTGGATCCCAGGACTCCCGGATCATGACCTGAGTGGAGGCAGATGCTTAACTGACTGAGCCACCAGGCACCCTTCAGATAACTCTTTAGATGATTAAGATTTATTACTAACGGGGCACCTGGGTTAAGCATCTGACTCTTTCTTTTTTTTTAGATTTAGTTATTCAGAGAGAGAGAATCCCTAGCAGACACCCCTCTGAACTGGGAGCCTCATATGGGGCTTGATCCCACCACCATGAGATCACCGCCTGAAACAAAATCAAGAGTCAGAGGCTTAATCAGTTGAGCCACCCAGGCACCCCTGATTAAGCATCCAGCTCTTGGTTTCAGCTCAGGTCATGATCTTAGCGTCTTGAGATCGAGCCCCAGGTTGGGCTCCAAGCTCAGTGTGCGGTCTGCTCCAGATTCTCTCTCCTTCTCCCTCTCCCTCCACTTCTGCTGCTCCCCCTGCTCCCATGCGCCAGCTCTCGCTCTCTCTCTCACAATACAATAAATAAATAAATAAATCTAAAAAAAAAAAAGATTTATTTCTGAAAAGGTTGACATTTACAATTTTGTCACTGAAGTGATTTAAAATTTAGGTATCCAAACAAGTCATTTCATGTGCATTCCTGACAGTATTATCCCAAATTTAATGCTAGTAATAATTTTTACTTTATAAATATTCATTTATTTTGAAATTAAATAACAATACTTTTACCTTGCACATGAACCTTTGTTTAGCAAAATAAAACTGAAAATCCGTGAGATGTGTTGGTAAAAAAAGAAGTTGTTGGGGCGCCTGGGTGGCTCAGTTGGTTAAGCAACTGCCTTCGGCTCAGGTCATGATCCCGGAGACCTGGGATCGAGTCCCGCATTGGGCTCCCTGCTCAGCGGGAAGCCTGCTTCTCCCTCTCTCACTCCCCCTGCTTGTGTTCCCTCTCTTGCTGTGTTTGTCTCTATCAAATACATAAATAAAATCTTTAAAAAAAAAAAAGTTGTTTAACTGATTTGGTGGAAAAATACTCATAAAATAGAAGACATATGATAGCCCCAGATAGTATGCTTGCAAGATATATGATAGACGGTCGATGAAAACCTTTATTATTGTTCTTTGAAAGCAAAAAATAAAAACTGTAAACACCACAATAGAAGTTTAGAAATTCAAAAAATAGAAATATAAGTAATAAAAAAGCTACATGAACAGATGGGGCAATAACCAAAAGTGAGCTAAAGATCAAGACAGTCAATTAAACTTATTTTGATGGGAGACGAAGTAGGTTTATTTACAGGCAAGAGAAGCTAATATGAAGAATTTGAAACTATAGAAAACGATGAAGATACATTATGGATCAAGGTGCTGGAAGACATGGACCCAGATGGAAAAATAAAATGTGATGCGCACACAGCATTTAGAATGAATGAACTAGCCCTACTTCAATCAACATGGCTCAGTTTCAAGAACATGATATGAATTATAAAGAAAAAAATCACCAAAGAGTACATATGTCATGATTCTATTCCAACAAGATGCTTAGGAAATGGAAAGCTGCAAAATAACATTGCTCCCTTGGTATGGATTAGAAGGAACTTTATCATCTACAAAATAATATTGAAAACATAGACTTTAGAAAACAGACTATAACCAGGGATAAAGAAGGATATCACACAATGATAAAGGGGTCAATTTAGCAAGAAGACAGAATAATCTTAGATGAGTAAACAGTCTAAAAATGAATAAAGTGATAACCATGGATCTATAAAGAAAAATAACTGGGAGTCAAAAGACATCACTTAAAGCAGCAAATCCACCAGTATATGGATATTTGATATTCCTAAGCCAAATATTAATAAAAAGCATATAATTGGTCAAAATCATATGGTGGGAGAAAGGTAGAGGAGCAGAAAGGAAAACAATATATATTTATTTTATCATTGCTTATAATACAAATTATGAAAGGAAATTAATAAGTATTGTTTTTCTCTAAAATAGAAGATATGGTATATTGTTACATGGTAAAGTTACAATTATAAAGATAACCAATAGAATATACAAACCTTTCTAAAGATTAAAAGAATTTTTTTTAATTTGTTGAGTTTCTTAACCTATAAAACCCATATAGTAATATTTTTAAACAACAGATTAAAGTGAGATATCTTAGTCCTATCAGTACACTTAAACAGGCCTAACTTACTTATTAAAAAGAAAAGAGGTCTTCGAATTGGCTCACAAACCAAAACCTAATTCAGTGCTATTAAAAAAAAAAAAATACAACTATAACTAAGTGATTAAGAAATATCAAAAATAAAGGCCTGGTCTAAAGTATTCCATGTAGGGGTATCTGGAGACTCACTTATTAAGCATCTGCCTTCAGCTCAGGTCATGACCCCAGGGTCCAGCTGAAAACCTGCTTCAGCTCACAAAGTATTCTTAGGTTGAGTCTGTATATTTTTTTTGTTGGCTACTATTGTAACATCTCTTTTTCTATTAAATCAACAGCTCAGCAGGAAACCTGCTTCTCCCTCTCCCACTCCCCTTGCTTGTGTTCCCTCTCTCACTGTCTCTCTCTCTCTCTCTCTCTCTCTCTCTCTCTCTCTCTCTCTCTCTGTCAAATAAATAAATAAATAATAAAGTATTCCATGTAGATGCAAAAAAAAAAAAAAGACATCATATTTTTTTATCTGAGTAGATAAAATTCTGGTCAATTCGCATTAAACAACACTAAGAAGGACATTTAAATGCTATAGTGTGCAATTTCTCAGGAAAGATATCACATTATAAATATATATGCACCAAATAATTCATATAGTAACCAAAAGGGATACAAAGACCTAAATAGCATAACTAATGACCCAACATTAATTTGTGTATTTCAAACTGCAATGTCCCTTTTCAATCACAGAACTGATCTATTTAGGACAGCAGCGTGCCCAGCAAAAATATGACATTCCCAGACTTTCCGGCATCTTGATATAGCCACGTGACCAAGCTCCAGTGAATAAGGCGAAAGACGTATAGTGTGAACTTCTGGGAAATCTCCCTGAGGAGAAGTAGGCAGGCTCTTCCTCTCTTTCCTTATCCAGAAAACATGAATATGATGGCTCAAGCTTTAACATCATCCTGGACCATGAAGACAAGGGCATGTAAAAAGTGAACATGAAACAACTTTATAAAACTATCATACTAGCCCTGGACAGTTGAACTGTAGTTAGGTACTTAACGCTTTTATGATTGGGTGTGTGCTAGACATATCTGCACCTAATTCTAACAGACAGAAACCTGAAAGCAAACAATGTCCAAAGAACATTCACCAAAATTTTAGAACATTCACCATATATTTTAGGATGTACACATACATAAGCCAAATTTAAGAAAACAGATGGAGGGATTAGCTTAAAACAGGAGAAGGGTCATTTCTTCCTCTTGAGACCATGAAACCAGGTGAATATAGAAGTAGGTGCGTAGATGTTGAGTGGAAGGTCAAGGGCTTCTCCTTGCCTCATCACCTCAATTTTCTCTTTGATATAGGAGCCAGAAATGTTTCAAAGATATGGGGAGGAAGTAGAGGTTAAGGAGATTTGCATGTTTAGGATGCCACTAGGGAATAAGAGAGGAAGCTGAGAAGAAACAGTCAAGATTATTGGTGTTGTTATTGCTGTTCTTCAGATTAAAGAATCAAATTTCAAGTTTATGCCTCAAACCGGATCCCTGTGTATCAAGAACTAAAACCTCTCATTTTAGGAAGAAAGTCAAAACAAATTCCCAAATAAAGGTTAAAATGAATTCAAAGTTAAACTAAACTGACAATCTAATCAAAAGTCCCTAAATTATGCCTCGAAGTGTGCCTCTTATTGATTTTTACAAATTAGTAAATTAATACTAACTTAAATATTTTTGTTGGCTTAATAGAAAAAGAAATGTTACAATAGGAGCCAACAAGAAAAATGTAGGGACTCAACCTAAAAATACTTCGTAAGACTTAAGGAAGTATCACCACCTAGTGGTAGTTTCATGGCAACAGCAATAAAAGAGGGAAAAAATCGAAGGTCTCCATCCGGGACAATACATACTGTGAGAGATCAGATGATTTGACCAAAGCTAAAGACCAAAAATAACTACTATAAGTACTTAGTTTCCAACTTAATAGGATAGTAGAATTTTTTTCTTTGGAAGGATGATCTAAAATCAAGATTTAAGACTTAATACAATATTCCATATAGTACAAAAATCCTGCCCACAAAATTCTTGAGTTATGGTATATTGCCTCTGTTAAATATCTGTAGCAATAATGAGCTTATTCTCTGGACACTAGATTTTGAGCTGAAATTTGAAATATTTTGTGTCCTTCATCCAGTAAATCTAATGTTGCCACCTGGTGCAACATAGAAAAATTTTAGGATATCTTCTACAGCCTGACTTTAAATATAGCTCTCTTATTTTGCTCTTTTCTAATACAAATACACCCTTTTCCTCAATTGACTTGATTTCTAGACCCCTTACATCCTGGTCTTCCAGACTGCTCAGATATGCCTTGATTTGTCACATTCTATTTTTACTGCAATGCCCAAAACAGAAGTATCCCAGATGTAGCCTAGCCAGCAGAATATAGGGACTTCTTTTAATGTTACCTGTTTCCCTGGCAGATTTTAATACTGTGTCACACTTCAGCACATATACTTTAGTCACAATTGTTATTGAATAGCTCTATGTTATTTAGTGACCAGGAAACTAAGAATTAGGGTAAACCAAACAGATTTAAGGACCTAGTCCTGAAAGTATATCCCTAACCTCAGCTAACTCTCTGTTCTACAAACTTCCACCATAAACCTAACGATAAGATTAAAAAAAAAAAGGGACAATAGGTGTGCCTTGTGGCTCAGTTGTTAAGCCTCTGTCTTGGGCTCAGGTTGTGATCCCAGCATCCTGGGATGGAGCCCGATGCTGCTTCTCCCTCTCTCACTTAGAGAGCAGGAAGACAGTCAATTAAACTCATTAGCGGGAAGCCTGCTTCTCCCTCTCTCACTCCCCCTCCTTGTGTTCCCTCTCTAGCTCTGTTTCTCTGTCAAATAAACAAAATCTTTAAATAAATAAATAAATAAATAAATAAATAAATAAATAAATAAGGACAATAAAAAGAATGCTTCGTGATCACCACAAAGAAGAGACACTAAAATGTACATTTTTTGACACATTTTACTTCTCAGACCAGACTCCTGCTCGTGACAGCATCACACAGCAAGGGGGCATAAGGAGGGTCTATATGCATCTCTCTGAAATGGAAGTTGGAAAGCCAAGGACAGCAGGGCCTGCATGGCAATATAATAAAGCAAACAATAGTGTTCTCAGTGATCAAAGGTTATTGATAATTTTTCCTAGAGTGTGTTTATGCAAGGGAGGTAGAGGTGAAATTCTGTTTTGGAAGAAGAAACTTCTGCAGCAATAATATTATCTTCTGCAGACATAGCAAATAGGGTCCCAACACTTAGAGAAATGCCATTGGTAACTCTAGACAGATGTTTTTTGGTTGTTGTTGTTTTTTAAGAAAATAGAAGTTTTTTAAATATACCACAAGGGAGGGGTTTAGACAGACATTTAACACATATCACTACTAAATATCTGGTAAAGAAGTGGATATTTATCATAACAAATTTTTTAATTTGACTTCTCATTCTCTTCACATTCCTCAGGATAACATATGTACCCATATGAACATATGATTCAGATATGACTCAAAAACATTTTTACTATGAACATAGAAAAAGAAGCATTACATATATATTATTTCAGCTCTTATGTAAGTGGCTACATGTGGGAATCTATATGAAATAGACAGTATGTGAGAAAAGATATTTTATTAGAAAGAAAATGTTCTTGACCAATTTATTTCTATGATTAAAATTTAGCTTTATCATTTTTGTTTTTATGTTTCAGGGACTTTGAAGGCAACCATATCCATAATTTAAGAAATTTGACTTTTATTTCCTGCAGTAATTTAACTGTTTTGTAAGTAGTGTTTTATCCTGTTGAAGTGATATTATATCTCTTTACAAATTTAATCATAAACATGTACAGTAATTATGGCAAATGTTCACTTATGACTTAAAGTTTTCTGAAACCGAAGCACGTTGGCAAAATTATTGAAGTTCACACCAAGTTTAATCAAGATTCACAACATACATGGATCGTCACAACAGTACTGTACTATATGAGACTTGTCTTTCTTGAACTTAAGTAATACCCATTTTAAGGGAAACAAATTTTCATTGACCACCTAAAATCTCTCCTTGGATCTCAGTTTGGGAAACACTAAGTTGGACTTAATCTGTAAGAATGTTTACCCTTTGCAAATTATGACTATGAAGATTGTGGGGAAAAATTTAATTACAACCAAAATTTTTGAAGAATACTGTAGAATGTCTGCACCCCTGAAGATATAATTGTGGACACCAGGATAAACTTTAGAATGTCATTGAGTATAATTTCTCCTTATGTCTTCCTGGCCTATTTTAAAATCACACTGCTTCTTCCATGAAGGTGAAGAATGCTGGAGCTTCTTTCAGTATAAAAACACAACTGCTTCATTTATGGGTTATTTTTTCAGAACAGTGGTTTTCCAACTGTGGGTTGAAACTCAGAAGTGGGTGATGAAAGCAATATGGTATCTCCTGACTAACTTTTTTAATGAAACAAAGTTGAATTGAATTGAATAGAAACATCAGAGTGCAATTCGGATCCTTAAATGTACTGTTTCTTGAATCTTGGGTTCTGTGGGTGTATGTTATGCCCAATGTTTTTAAGAGCAGTTACCATGGGGAAAGTTCGAAAACCACTATAGTAGAATCCTTCTAGAAACCTTCCCAGAATCCATCTCAAAATCCATGCTAGAAACCATAAAACTAGGACCACTGCATACTCACAACATACTCACAACACAATGGCTATCACTGATACAACAAAAATTTTCCTCCAGTATTATCCTCCATTCCAATGGGTTCAAGCCACTGAGATGTTTGAACTGTTGGCACGGTGAACCCAGCAGTCTTGTTCAGGTGCAGGATGCTTTATATCAAGTCATGCAAAACAGTTCCTACTAACTGCCCAAAGGAAACCAAATTGCACCTGAAGAACATAGACCAAAACTTGCAACTTCTTTGTTGTTCTCCTATTGTTTTTAAAGAAGCCTCTGTGTGAGGAAATCATTTGTGAATTTCCTCTTCGCAGTTGTTTGTGCTTTTCTGGTCTAGGGATACTGGCAGGAGGAGGTGGTAATGGTTTGGACAGCTGAGAGGAAATAAGTACTCTGGGATGGAACAAGGCCAACTTCTGAACACATCACCCATTTAAAGAAGTGGAAACATTTTAAGACATTTTTTTAAAGATCTTATTTATTGGGCACCTGGGTGGCTCAGTTGGTTGGGCGACTGCCTTCGGCTCAGGTTCATGATCCTGAACACCCGGAATCAAGTCCCACATCCGGCTCCCTGCTCGGCAGGAAGCCTGCTTCTCCCTCTCTCACTCCCTGCTTGTGTTCCTTCTCTAGCTGTATTTCTCTCTGTCAAATAAATAAATAAAATCTTTAAAAAGAAAAAAAAAGAAGAAGAAGAATTACATATACCCAGGTTCAACATCTCAACATAGAGATCTGAATTGGTCCAGTTTAGACTACACTTCCTTAGGCAACTCCACCCCAAGCTGCATCACCTACGGGACGTCGCATAAGAGAGCTACTGTGCACACCCACGGGGTATTCTGTTAGAGAGACGCGTTCGGCGGACGGAAATGTGCCCTCCCAAGAAATCAGTCTGTGTCTCAAGAGTCCACATTTTCACTACTTCTCTTACAGAGTTCTTCCTTACTTCATTTAAAAATTTGAATATTTTATTTTTATCATCATAAAAAGAATTGAGAAATTTAAAACTAAAATTAGACTGGGTAAGTTACTGTACTATAAAATACTTGATGTGAAAATGCACCATATATAATTTTCTTTTTTTTTTCCAGGCTATTAATCTGCTCTCCAAAAACTCATTTATCACTTACCTCAAGGAGCCACAACATATCTTTTCTTTTTACTTTCAGGGTAATGAGGAAAAACAAAATTAATCACTTAAGTGAAAATACTTTTGCGCCTCTCCAGAAGCTAGATGAATTGTAAGTTTGATAAGACTTTTCTTTCTACTGTTTTGGCTCATACTTGTTACACATATATGTTTTTATACATTTGAGAAATATTTATCTCTTTTCCTACCATTATTTGTATATACTTTCAGCCATAAATGAACTCAGATAGCTTACAAAACTATACATTAAATATATATATATATAATAACTATTTGAGGAAGATAATATAAAGGAAACATAGCTACAAAGAAATAATGAAGTCAGGTAAAATTAATAAATACATCCTACATCACCCTGTCCCACTGCTAGAGAGAAGCAACACATTTGTTTTTAAGTTTCTTAGAGACTTAGAATTCAGAGACCAGAACATAAAAAGACATGCTTTGCTAATTCCAGAAATAAAAGATAATCTTGGATCAACAAAGAAATAAACATCCTTGGATAATATCCCAACCTATAATAAGGGAAGAAAGACATAAGTTAAATGAACTGTTATACTGTCCTTTTTTTTTTTTAAGATCAATGACCCAGTTCCAAAGGGCATTAAAACAACTCTCTGATAAACCAAAGCTTTGTGGCCCAAACACATAGTAGCTAATTGTCAGAATAAAATATATGTTGAGCAATGGATGAAGTACTTGTCCTTCAGACAATTTTTTATGTTTTAACTATTAATTTTATCAATTGGATTTTGCTAAAGTTGGGGCTAGTGACTACAGTTGACACTTGAACAATTTGAGTTTGAACTGTGCAAAAATTAAGTCTCCAAATCATATTCCTCCTCTAATGCAAATGGAAGAAGGGAATGAGGGAAGGGGAATAGACACACAACACATATATTAATTAAATTAGAAAACTGAAACAAGATCAAACACCATCAAGCATTTGTCTCTGAAGAAGAGATGAAATGGGATAAATTATTTTTATATTTTCCCATTACACTTGCTTTTCTAAAACTTTTAGACTTCTGGTAATTAATGTAACTCACCAAGAGCACTGTTAAAAAGTTGTGTGATGATTCCCTAACAAATTACAGAACAATAAATAAAGTCTTAAGAAACTATTATGACATAATTACAATTATTTCCCTAGGGATTTAGGAAGTAATAAGATTGAAAATCTTTCACCGCAAGTATTTAAGGATCTGAAGGAGCTCTCACAACTGTAAGACTGATATTAACTTTGTCGTTTCACTTATTTGTTTTAATGTCTTTTATTTTTTTAATTGTACTAATATATATAACTCAAAATTTAGCATTTTAACCTTTTTTAAACATGCAATTCAGTAGCATTAAGTACATTCATGTTGTACGACTATCACCAGCATCCACCTCCAGAACTTTTTCATCCTCCCAAACTGAAACTCCATACCTATTAAACGGTATCTCCCCATCACCTCCCCTGACCAGCATCTCTGTTCTGTATTTATTAATTTGACTATTCTAGGTACCCCGTGTAGATGGAATCAGTCAATAGTTGACCTTTTGTGACTGGCTTATTTCACTTAGCATAATGTCTTCAATGTGCATACATTTTGTAGCATGTGTCAGAATTTCTGGATCTCATTCTGAAAAATAGCATTATTTCATAATAGTATTATTCTAAATAGTAATTCAGTGTGTGTGTGTGTGTGTGTGTGTGTGTGTGTGTGTGTGTGTGTCACTTTGTGTTTATCCATTCATCCATTAACAGACACTTGGGTTCCTTCCACCTTTTAGCTATTATGAGTAATGCTGCTATGAACATGGGTGTACAAATATCTGTTTGAGACCTTTCTTTCAAACCTTTTCACTATATAGGCCAGAAGTAAAATTGCTGGATCATACAATAATTCTATTTTAATTTTTTTAGGAAGCAGTACACTGATTCTCAAGCAGTTACACCATTTTACATTCTCACTAGCAGTGCACAAGTGTTCCAATTTCTCTACATCTTCAACAACACTTATTCTTCTCTATTTTTTGGTAATATTCATCCTAAAGGATGTGAAATGTCACTATGGTTTTGATTTGCATTTCCCTAATGGTTGATGACATTGAACATCTTTTCATGGGCCTATTAGCCATGTATCTTCCTTAGAGAAGTGTCTATTTAAGTCTTTTGCTCATTTTTTTTAATTGGGTTGGTTTTTGCTGTTGAATTGTAGGAATTCTTTATAAATTTTAGATAGCAAATCCTTTTCAGATATATGATTTGCAAATATTTTATTCTATTTTATAAATTGCCCTTACAGTCTGTTGATAGTCTCCTTTGACATACAAAAGTCTTTAATTTACATGTAGTCAAATTTTTCTGCTTTTGGTATTGTATACAAGAAATAATTGCTTAATCCAGTGTCCTGAAACTTTCCCCGTGTGTGTGTGTGTGTGTGTGTTCTCTCAATTTTATACATGATGCAAGGTAAGTTCTAAGTTCATTCTCTTTTATGTGGGAACAATCTGGTTTTCCCAGCTCCATTTGTTGAAAAGACTGTCCTTTTGCCCATTGAATGGTCTTGGCACCATATATACAATGTTTATTCCTGTGCTCTCTACCTTATTCCATTGGTCTATATACTTGTCTTTATAACAGTACCACCCTGTTTTGATCACTGTGGCTTTGTAATAAGTTTTGAAATTAGGAAGTATGAAGCCTCCAACTTTGTTCTTTTTTCAAAATTGTTTTAGCTATTCAAGCTCCCTTGAGATTCCATGCAAATTTCAGAATGGATTTTTCTCTCTATGCCAAAAAAATCATAGTATTTTGACAGAGATTGCACTGAATCAGTGGGTCACTTTGGGGAGTGTTGACATCTTTTTTAAATATTTATTTATTTATTTATTTATTTATTTATTTTTATTTTTTTTTTTTAGAGAGAGAGGAGTGGAGGGGAGGACAGAGGGAGAGAGAGAGAATCTTAAGCAGACTCTTCACTCATTGTGGAGTCAGACACGAGGCTCAATCCCATAAGCCCAAGGTCACAACCCTGAGATCAAGACCTGAGCCAAAACCAAGAGTCAGATGCTTAACCAACCAACCAATTGTGCCACTCAGACAGCCCTGAGAGTTTGACATCTTGACAATAAGTCTTCTAATCCATAAACATACAATGGGTGTGGTGTATTTTTAAATTTGGTGGTGTCTTTTTAAATTTCTTTCAGCAGCATTTTATTTTTAAACACAAGTCTTTCACTTCTTTGGTTAAGTTTATTCCTGAATATTGATTGTGTTGATGCTATTGTAAATGGAATCATGTTTTGAATTTCCTTTTTGGATTGTTCACTGTTAGTGTATAAAAACACATTCAGTGTGTTTTTATATTTTATACACTAACTTTACATTTTATACACTAACATTGTTCATGTATAAAAACACATTTATGTAATGGTTTTGTATTTGACAACTTTGGTGCATTTATAAGGTCTAACAGTTTTGTGTGTGTGTGAAATGTTTAGGGTTTTCTACACATAGTATAGTGTCATATGTGAACAGAGATAATTTTACTTCACCTTTTCAAATTTGAATGCCTTTTTTTTTTCCTTGACTAATCTCTCTGGCTAGGCTTCCAATACTATGTTGAATAGAAGCAAAAGTAGTTATTCAGGTCTAGTTACTGATTTTGGAAAAAGCTTTCAGTCTTTCACTATTGAGGATGATGTTAACTATGTGTTTCTGTATATGGCCTGTGTTGTGTTCAGATAATTTCCTTCTAGTCTTAGACTGTTGAGTCCATTTTGTTTCCTTAATACTCAATTTTCATTGTCATTCTTCCTCTCTTTCTACAATCACCCCCTCCCAGAAGGTCCCCCACTTAACAAACAATCTAA
>PITA01007802.1:0-88991 GCA_004023965.1 Spilogale gracilis | reverse complement strand
AGAAACCTATAAGCTCCCAAGACTGAAACAGGAAGACATTGACGATCTGAATAGACCTATATCCAGTAACGAGATCGAAGCAGTGATCAAAAACATCCCCCAAAACAAGAGTCCAGGCCCAGATGGATTCCCTGGGGAATTCTACCAAACATTCAAAGAAGAAATAACACCTATTCTCCTGAAGCTCTTTCAAAAAATAAAAGGGATTTAAAGGGAGAAACTGAGACACAGGATAGCAGAGCCAGGAGTCCTTAGGTATCCTCACTACCAGCAGAAGCTTAGTAACAATAGAGGGTATAATGTGTGATGGTCACTGTGTTTTACTTATGTTAAATTATGTAACTCCCACAGTAGCCCTAGAAGGAAGGTGGTGTCACCTTTTTTTCACTGACTAAGGCTCAGAGAAGTACATGACTTTCCCAAGGCCATGTAAGTGGTCACCGAGGAGTTGGTATTTAGGTATAGCTCTGACTGAAACTTCAGTCACCTTGCCTTCCAGTCTCTCTTAAAATGCTGCTTCCACTACTGTGGACCCAAAGGCATTTCAGTTTTTGATGAAGCTGAATTGGAGTCATTATCTCAGGAAGTGTGCTTAATGTGATAGAGGCGAGGTGTGTCCTTGGGGTGTTTCACTAGCTAGGAGCTGTCTGTGCCCGGAACATTAACTAGTGAGTTTCTGGAGGTTGTCACTGTCATGGAAAACAGCTGTGTTGATTCCAGAGTTTCCCTCGTCTTATTTTTGTTACTCCAGTTGCTGAGCTCCTCCCAGAGAACTTTCCCCCAAAATGAGCTGCACTGGTAAAGGGAGATGCTGGGGTGTGTGCTGTGAGTTGTCTGGATAGAATGGCTGCCAGAAACGTGGGCACTGCCTTGACCTCTGCCTGCGAGACTGCAGGGAACCCGCATCGGGAGGCCGTGAACCTGCTCCGCTGGCTCAAACCCAGCTGGGCCCAGGGTTCCCAGGTGGCGTCTCACTTCAGGACCCAGATGAAGAAAGGGCTGGAAGCAAAGCAGAGGTGTTGAGGGCCTGTAGAACCACAGATGAGGACGTATTAGGCAGGATGCTTTTATTTGCAGGTGTCTGAAACCCGCACCAACCTGCTAATAAGCCAACGAGGGAATGTACTGGTTCTTTTAGCCTGTACATCCCAGTATATCCCTCATCCCAGAGGCTCAGGCCATGTCCTCACTGTTCTAGTTTCCCGGGTGTGTGGGCTGTGTCCACATGGTAGGGAAGGTGCCCCCCTGCAAACCTACGTTCACTTTCTCCCAGCCCAGCATCCCCATGGGTGACCACTTGTAAACCCAGATTCCCTGTCGAGTGAGGGAGGGGTTCCCTAATGGGAAACCATGCGGGGCAGAAACAAGAAAATCAGCAGCAGTTAGCACAGCTGCACTGCAAAGTGGCAGGGAGAGTTCTGGGTAGTTTGGGAGACTAGAGACAGTCTGCAAAGCTCTGAAATGTTTCCATGTGTCTTCTGTGACTGCAAGGAGGACTGGGAAGACTAATAGATAGCACAAGTCAGCTGTACTTCAATTAAAAAAAAAAAGACAAGTGGATAGTAGGCACAAGTAGAGGTGTTTCTAAAAGGGCCTGCTCAGGTTGTGGTGAACTGCCCCATCTCTGGGGTGCAGGCGAAGCTAGATGAACACTGTGAAGCAAGGGTGTGTGTGTGACTGTGTCAGGGAAATCCTAAGGCCCTTTGGGTCTTGAGGTGGCGACATGCTCAACAAAACGAGCTGATGCCAAGCTCAGCTGTGGTCCCTGAGATGAAGAGTCTCTATGGACACAGCTGAATGGGCCCTGAAGCCCAGCCTGGGTGTGGGGATAGCCGTGACACAGCCCCGCCATGAGCAGCTGCTTGTGAGAGGTTCCTCTGGGTTCTTGTGGGGAGAGGAAGGAGGTATAAGCCTCTGTGGAGAAAAACAGCCTCCCTATCCCTACCTGCTTGGCCTAGACTCCCCTGTGTCCCTGTTCCAAAGGCCACAGACTGAAGGATCCACAACTTCCCTTCACCTCCGCCACCACTAATCAGCCAATGCTCAGCTTCCAGAATCAGTTGGCTATCTTTGCTTCCCTCCATGTTGTGGGAGCTTTTTCTCCCTCAAGTGAGTATTTCTGCCTTGGTGCCCAGTGTTCAAACAAAGGTGTACTCTACTCTTTTAGAAGACACTCTGTATTAATGTTCTTTTTGCAAAACGTTTACTTGTCTGGCATTTTTCTTGGGGGTGCCAGCATGGACAGGACCCCACCTCCAGGAGGCCTCTGTCCCTGCCTGGTGGGGGTTGAGCGTGCGTTGTTCATTAGGGTGCTTGGTCTTCTCTGCAGTTTCGAGCCATAGGAGGGATTGTAGCCACCTGCCTAACCAAGAATCCAAGTATCAAGAGAGGTCACTTCCACAGCGATAGGTCTGGAATTTAAACCCAGGGTCTGATTTTATTCCTGCCTTCTTTCTTCTATGCATCATGTACTTTGCCCACCCTAAAGTTCTTTCACTGAATGTGTTTCTAGCATCATGAACTGTATACCCTGGCTTGGGTTTAAAGAAGCAGGTGTGGGGGTCACTGTTATTGACAGCTTAGATTGCTCATATGCAGCTGTGAAGCACAGCTGGGCAGGGGAGGCAGAGGGGAGGGTATCAGCTGCTGTTCAGGTGGTGCCTTTACGGGTGGAGCAGGTTGCAGGCAGCCCTGCAGAGGCTGTTGTTCCTGGGCACCTGGCCTCCAGCCTCTTCCCGCCTGAGCCTGAGATCAGGGCTACTCTGTCCAGGGTCTGTTTCCAAAGTTAGCTTCTAGAACCAAGTTGTGGTCTAGGATACCACCTATTTCAAGATCACCTGGAAGCTTGATTTTTTTTTTTTTAAGCACAGATTTAGGGGGTTCTGTTGAATTAGAACCTCTGGAAATGGTGCCCAGAATTCTGCTTTTTTGTTTTTGTTTTTTAATCAAGCTCTAGGATGATTGTTCTACACAAAGAAGTTTGAGATCTGTTGTTCTGGATCAGAGATTATTAATCCTTGAACCCATGAACTAGAACAACCAGTGGAGTTTGTAAAATGAATATCAGTGCTTCTATCCTACCCTGAGAGACTCTGATCTAATTGGTAATACTCGGGTATTCTTTTAAAAAAATAAAATAAACAGGGGCATCTGGGTGGCTCAGTTGGTTGATCGTCTGGCTCTTGGTTTCGGATAGGTCATGATCTCGTGAGTCGTGGGATCAAGCCCTGTCTGCTTGAGAGTCTCTCCCTCTGCCTCTCACTCCCATTCACTTGTGTGCATTCTCTCTCTCTCTCTCTCTCTCTCTCTCTCTCTCTCTCTCTCTAATAAATAGTCTTTAAAAATACAAAACAAAACAAATAAACTCCCTAGGTGTTTCTAATGTATGGCCAGGGTTGAGAAACATTGTTTCAAAGCAGTGGTTCTCAAAGTGTGATCCCAGACCAACAGCATGAGCCATACCTGGGAATTTGTTAGAAATGCAAAATCTTGGTTCTCACCCAAGTGGGACTCAGTGAGAACCTCTGAACATGGGGCCTAGCAAATCTGTATACAGTTCACCCTTGAACAGTGTGTGGGTTAGGGGCACCAACTTCTTGCACAGTTGTAAATCCAGGTGTAACTTGATCCCCCAAAACTTAACTATTAATAGCCTACTGGTGACAGGAAGCTTTACTGATAACCGAACAATCAAGTAACACGTATTTTGTGTGTTGTATGTATTACAGACTGTATTCTTATAATAGAGTAAGCTGGAGAAAAGAATATTTCTAGGACTGTATTGCATTTATTGAAAAAAATCCACATATATATGGGCCCTGATGATTTAAACCCATGTTCTCAAGGGTCAGCTGTATTAACAAGTCCTCCAGGTGATCCTGAAGTGTGCTAAAGTTTGAGAATCCCTTTTTGCAGCGGTGGTGGTACCCAGTCTTGGCTGCACAGCAGTGTCATCTGGGGACGCTGTTAAGGATCTGGATGCTCAGGCTCCCTCCCAAACTGATGTCTATCCAAGTCTCTTGGAGTGTGACTCAGGCATCAGTTTGTTTTTGTTTGTTTGTTTGTTTTTAAACCACTTAGTTGAGGTGCACTATTTTAGTGGGGAGGGACAGTGTTCCCTCAAAGGAGCTGTAAGCATTTGGGATCATTGGTTAGACATTATTTAGATGAACAGAAGTGTGGAGGCAAGGGTCTGGGGGACTGAAGGTGGAAAATATGGGGTAGGGATGGGACTAATGCCTCGCGCCTCCTTAGTGATTTGGTCTCACAGCATAAGGTGAAGGAGAACAGGAAGAAACGAAGTTTCCTCTTGCCTTCTGCAGGGGGAACTGGAAGACAATGGGCCCTACATGGGCCCTGTCACATAAACTAGCCTGCACAAAGATCCTTCAGGCAGAGCTTGTCCTCTGTTTCATCAGTGAGGGAACGGAAGTCTGGAAAAGCCGGCAGCCGGGGAAGCAGCACCACTAGACTGAGACATGATCATGTGAATTGCACAGCACACATCCTCCTTAAGGTTTCCCCTGGCCATTTCCCTCAATTCTGGCTCCTTCCAGTGTCTTTTGATGTCTCACCTGTTACGTTTTGTTATATTTGCCTTTTTGTTTGGAACAGATAAAAAATAATGAACCTTTGATCAACGTGCTTTACAAAGTGCTGAAGAAGTCAGCACGGGGCTCTCGGCCCAGGAGAAGCGTAAGATGATCTGATCTGTGTCTCCAAGCGGGGCCATTCCATTGCTTCTGGCTCAGTGCTGACCTCATCACTTGCTTAACCAGGGTCTCTCCTGACCGCCCCCAGGCTTCCTGCAAGTCATTTTCGTTGTTTTGTTTTGTTTTGTTTTTTGTCCTATTGAAGCTCCCTTCAGCATTTTGGCTGGTGCACCAGGCTGAGCCTCTCATCTGTAGTGTTCTGTGACTCCATCTTTTGTGTTGCCTTGGGGTTGTGGGGGTGCGGGGAGAGCTTGCCCAACTTGCCACCCGCTTGTGTTGTGTTCCCGTTCTCTCTCATCTGCCTCTGTGGGGAGGATGGACATCGACTGACACCGGTGTGGTCTGTGCAGTCAAGCGTGAGTTCCGGGTCACCTCGGAGGAGCTGGGGTATCCTGAGATCCCGCCATGACCCTGGGATTAGGGTGGCTTTTCTTCAGGGCAGGGCACTGATATCTGAAAACAGTCTAAAGCAGGACTAGAGCAAGACGGCTCCCTTTGACCTGAACTGTGGCCAGCTTTCATAGCTTTTCCAGGGAGGCTGCAGGTTGGGAAGCGGGTGCTATGTGCAGTCACCCCAAGCCCTGAGAAGGTGTCTTGGGATGTGGTGGAGGGTGACGTAAAATGCCTGGGTGACCTTCAGTTCTTTTCTGGTGCGCAGCCTCTTTCAAAGGGATAAATGCCCTCTGACTTTCACTTTTTCTGGTGACAGAGACACTGGCGACACGTAGTTGACATTTTAAATGGATCTGAACATTGCTATCACACAGCACAGTTTAAAAGGAAAATTAGATGTAATAAACTATTGTGCATACTTTGTAGACGCCTTGACTGGAACAAAGCTAAATTTGGAAGTTTCAAGGGTCTCTGAGCTGTGTAAACACTTTCATGAAGCTCATGCTCTACAGTGTGTCCTTTATTCCAACTCAATTTCATTACATTCACAGGTTCATTAAGCAAACATTTCCCAAATATCCTCAATAGGATCCAAATATCAGAATCCCAAATATTCCCAATATCCAGCCCTGGCTGTACTTTAAGGGTACAGAGAAAATATGAAAATATGTCACAGTTCCCACAGTTACCCCTATCAGGTTACTCTGACTGAGGGGAGACAGAGCATGTCATCTGAGGTACTGAGGCCCACAGACTGGGAGACATGACGTGTGGGAGGACCACACCAGACCCATTGGAGGGAGGGGGTTCCCGAAGAGCAGCAAGAGTCACCTCTGTTGATTCTCTAGTCCTAACAGACTCAGCCATTTGAATTCCTAACTTTCAGCACCTTAAATTTAGCCCTTAAAAGGGGACAAGAGAGAGTCACTTCTTAGAAAAGAAGGTGTACTAATATTCTGACTGGGAAAAGAAACATTATGTGTCAGTCTACAATGGAAATGAAAGCACAGAAATTTAAGAGCATTTAATCAAGGGGCAAATTGTCCTAAAACACTGACTTCTAAGAAATTCCGTATTACTGATTTTTATAATCACTCTGATTCATCCGAAAGGTTGAATTTATATTCAGTTCTCTGGAGGCAGTGTAGGACTTACTTTTAGAAACCTTTCCATCAAAAGTTTAAAAGGTTCAGCTTTCTCAAAATGCCCTTTTCGTGTAGAATATGTCATTCCTTTCCTGACGATGTTGGGTAGATGAGGCATTGCTCAATTAGATTCTCTGCCTTGCTATTTCAGTATCAAAAAGATATTATCTGTTAAAAGCTCCAGTGAAATAAAGGGAAGAGTTTTGCTAGGAGGAAAAAATCTCCACAGCATATCTCAACTTGAAAATGATTTCTTCCTAGGAAGTGAGCCAAGGGTCAACCCCTGGAGAGTAGACAAGCTCATTGTCCTTTGCTTTGATGAAGGACTATGACGCAGAGTGACCTCCTTGCTTTTACCTGCTGGTTCCCCTGAGTTTAAAGGCCCAAGTTCTGCCTGGGAGGTCAGCTGTTCCTAGTTCACCAGGGTTAATTCCACCCCTCCCAGCCCTCAACCCCCATTCTCCTCCTTCTCCTCCTCCTCCTCCACTTCCTCTCCCCACCTTTCCCAGCCCTCTGTCCTTGAAGGAGCCAGCAGTTTGTTTGTGGATTGTGGCAGCAGTCTGTGTGTCCTATGACTGTGTGTGTATATGTATGTACGTAGTCTGTCAGTCCGAAGAGCAGAATTTGGCTGGAGTTTACTTTTTCCAAGAATTCTACTGACCCACATGTGCTTCCCTACTTCTGCAATAAGCATTTGCCCAGTGTCTTCCAGCACACCAGGCTTTATGTTCAGGGATGACTTTCCCAAGATAAATAAGATGGTGGTCCCTGACCTCTGCTGTGTGACCAAAGGGAACTTGGGAATGGGTGGGTTGGGGGTGTGTCTGGGGCTGGACTCTGTCCTCAGCCCAAGGCCATGGAGAGGGCATCGTCCCTTGACCTAGGCTTTGACCTTGGCATTTGCTGATGATGATAGGGAGAAGGAGTGCAGAACAGTTGGGCACATGAGTGGCTTGAGTTCTGAGGGGAGTGTTTGCCAATATATTTCTGCTTCTTATTCACACAACTTATTGTACCTCTCAGATGTACTAGGGAGAAAGTGAGAGCCATCTCTCCAGCAACTCTCTGTCCATCCACACTGGATCCCCTGGCATAGTATACACACCATCTGTCTTACGGAAGAGATAGGTTCTACCCTCTGTTTCCATGGTCACATCTGTAAAATGGAATTTAGCAAGATGACTTTTCCTGCATGAGGCGCATTTGACCTGGCTCTTTCTGACCAGGGCTTGGCCATGGGGGCACACCTATGGAAAAGTGCCCCCCCCCCCATCCCACACAGCTTTTGGCAAGAAGGAGATTAGGGGAAGTGGAAACATGGGCTAAAGAGTTGGGTTTAGCTTTGTAGGGGTCAGTGGGAGATGCCAGCATGGTGCCCACCTGGGGTCAAGGGAAGGATGGACAATGTTGTGAATACCCACTGACCCATAAGTTTGGGTGATTTCTGTCTACGGATTTTGGTTTCCTTTCTTGAGAGGACAGGGTAACTTGTGACTTATACAAATAACACCTTCCTCAGTTATTCAGCGATCAATTGAAAACCCCAGCCAGGAATTGGTAGATATATCTACATTCACAGTGGCTGGTACTGTCCAGTAGTACTCTGCCTACTGAAATTTAAGAACAGAGAAGATGGAGTATAGCTAACTAACGTTTCTCAAAAGGAAAAAGTTGGTGGGAAAACCACTAATTTTTATAAGAGCAATTATCTAGGTTCCTTCCTCCCTTGACCTGACTTTCTTCCCAAATGGTATAGGGTGAGAAAGGCTGACCTTACTCTTAGGGGAGGTTAGCAGCTCAGAGGCTTCCTTAAACTAAGGCTTGGCGATGCCCCAGGGACTCACTGGTTCCTCCTGGCCCACCTCATTGCCCTGGGCCTGGGGGTCATACACTGATGTAACTTGGGTTTGACCCCAGGGTCAGTAGCAAAACTCTGTCTTTTATATCTTTGGGATTCATACTGAACTCATTTTGGGCAAATTTAAGCTTCCACAGTCTATAATACTATAACTTGAAAGTTTACTTTTTCTTTAAATTAGAGAAATTTACAAGTGCTTCTTGGATCACAAAAAGGGTTCGGTTTTTCCCTAAAATGAAGTAGGCATAAAAATCATGTCTTGCTTGAGTTTTTGCCCGTTTCATGCCATAACCCTACCACTAAGACTGCCACACTTGTTCATTGTGGGGATAGCTCTCCTTCTCGAGATCTAATCCTGAACCTCATGGTTAATCTTCTTTAAATTGTTCACCTCCCAGATGACAGGCCGGGACCTTGTCAAGGATCGAAGTCTGAAGCCAATGAAGATCGCAGAGAGTGACATTGACGTGAGTGAGCAGGGCAACAGGCTGACCCTCCGGCTGCCTGCTGCCCCCAGACCCGAGGCGGGCAGCTTTGGGCAGGGCTTGGATGGTTCCATAGCCAAAGGCTTTCTGATCACACTTTAAAGTCGTGCCCTTTTCTAATCATCCCAGGCCCTTTCCAACCTGTTCTTGCTCACAGGTCAAACTGAGCATCTTCTGTGAACAAGACAGGATTCTCCAGGACTTGGAAGACAAGATCCGAGCCCTCAAGGAGAACAAAGTATGCATTAGTGTTGCATAATCTCGGGCTGAGTGGAGGGGGGTTTTATCATGCTGTCTTTCCTCAGGTATAGATTGGACTCATATGTCCCAGGTACTCATTTATCCAGAACAGTATGTTCGCTTCCAGGGCATTTCTGCCTAAACCTGGACGAAATCTTATAGGGAGACTTCAGCCTGCTTATTCCAAGTGCCACCTCCTCCTCTTCCACCTTAATTCTGCTCTGACCTACATCTCCCTGGAGGCCTCGTGAGGTCAGCCTGGGAGAGGAGGGCTCTGCTGGCTTATGTCTGATGACTCCAAGCTCCCCCCGCCCATGGAAGGGGGCTGTCTTGGAGAAAATGGCCACACTTGTAACAGGAAAGAGGCTGTCATTTCCTAAATCTCCTTTCCTCCTAGGGTCTAGGCTACGGAGGAAGCAATTCTGGATGGGAGGAGAGGAATAGGCCAGGGGCTGCCCATGTTTGGTTTCTTGGATACTTAGTGTGATTTTATTTTTCTTTTTGGAACTTCAATAAGGTATTATACTTGTGATGCTAGAGGTTCATAACATGCCCTTTTCCCCAAGAAAAGAGAACTTTCCATCTACTCTTTGATGTATCCTCATAGTTTATCCATAAAGAGTGGATGACCTTATGCCCACTTCATAAGTGGGAAAACTGAGGCAGAGAGCTGTTAGGTGACTTGTCCCAGGAGCCCACAGAGAGGGCAGTGGGCAGAGGTAGAGCTGGAATCAGCCCCCAGCGGGGCAGTGGGCCCTTCCTCCTCAGTTAGATCCAGCAGGTTTGTTTAGTTCCTAGCACGAGATGGGGAGGCCTCCAGGGGCTGTCCTGCTATCCTCTTGCGCTTTGGCCCTTACCTGGTGTAGGACCAGCTGGAGTCTGTGTTGGAGGTATTGCACAGACAGATGGAGCAGTACCGAGACCAGCCCCAGCACCTGGAGAAGATTGCTCACCAGCAGAGATTGCTGCAGGAAGACCTAGTCCACATCCGGGCAGAGATCTCCAGAGAGTCCACTGTGTGTAGAGGGTGTGGAGGGTGGCAGACACTCCCCTGCCCCCATCCTCCAGCCCCCAGATAGGCTGGGCAGGGGGCAGGGCAGGGGGCTGGGCAGGGGACTTGCTTCTCCTATCTCACAAGCAGTAGTTGAGTTGGTGACCAGGGACAAGAATCTTGGAGTAGCAGAACTTCTCCAGGCTGCCTCCTGAGAGTAGTTCACCTTGCCTGGGGGTGACATGTCTGTCCCTGTTGGTACCTCAGGGTGCTTTCCTTCAGTGACATCTGTGTGGCATTTCTCTGACCTGTGTGCACTTAATGCCAAGACATCAGAATTGCTACTTTTTTATTTGTCCGACTGATGTGGTGCTGGCCCTTTCTGCCAGGGCTGGGGACCAAAGCATCTCTAGTGGTGGGAGAGGGACAGTGCAGGTGGCCAGGGTCAGAGCAGGAATGAGAAGACAAGCCCTGTCTCTCCCCTCCCAGGCCTGCCTGAGACCCCCTGGGCTCCCCTTTCCCCTTCCCTCTTCCCCTGGCTGGGTGAGCAGTGGTCAAGAGCACAGGTGCTCATGGGGCTGTCTGGGGGACAGGGGATAACCAAGACTCAGGAGCGTTTCCTTGGCCAACAGGAGATGGACAATGCCTGGAATGAATACCTGAAGTTAGAGAGTGATGTGGAGCAGCTGAAGCAGACCCTACAAGAACAACACAGAAGAGCCTTTTTCTTCCAGGTGACCCAAGGGCTCTTCATCCCTTCTGAGCTCTGTCCTCCTGAGAGCCTTCACCCGTGGGACTGTGAGCCCTCTCCAGGGGCCTTTTCTTCTTCTGCGGGACTCAGTTTGCTTGCCTGCCAAGCTTTCCCTTAGGGATCCCTTCCTCCTGCCAGACTGTGAGGAGAAAACTCACCAGCCCCTGCCTCTCTCTTCTCAAAGACAAGTTCTTGGTGTTTTCTAAGGGTTTTATTACTGATCATTGAGAACCTGACAGAGACTTGAGAATGATCTATGTTCCCGGCCCTAACTTAGTGCTACTCACTTAGACAGCAGCAGGAGGCCCTAATTCTCCCTTCCTCCCTCCCTCCTTCCTTCCTTCCCTCCTTCCCTCCCTCCCTTCCTCCCTCCCTCCCTTCCTCCCTCCATTCCTGAAGTTAGGTGTTATCAGCCCTTCACCTGAAGAGGCAGTGGGAATCCAGGTCCATCTCGGTGCTTCTGGTCCCAGGCGGTCACTTGCATTTCTGGAGTCAGACGGGGAGAGATACCCATCGCTGTGGCCACTGCCCCACTCAGGAAAGTCAGCTGAGCTTAGCGCCCTTACAAACCAGGCCATTCCCTTGATGGCTGCCTCTGCCCCCAAAGTTGAGAGAAGAAAGGCCCTGTGTGGTTTTTGTTCTCCCCAGTTGGGTCTTCCAGCTGCCCAGTGTTTCCCCACTGTGGTGCCTTGATCAGGCTCTGCCCCACCCTCAAATTTTAAAAATGGAAAATAATCTGTTTTGAACCCAGCTTCAGCTCTACCATGTCTTCTCTGTTAGGGTTCTGACATAAATTCGATGTATTTGAAATCAGCAAGCATTAATGGAGACTTCTTGTGCCTGAGGCACCATGCTGGGCCAGTTTTGGTGCTAAGCTTGCTAATCTATGAACTAGTTCTAGCCCAGGCTTTTCCTTCAAGTGATTTTATGAATATATTGACTCTGGATGTCAACCTGCCCAGAGAGTGAAGGAATTCAGGAGGGGGATTAGGTGTGTGTGGCCTGAGAAAAGCCTTCTGTCCTTCTACTCACCCTTGGGAGCTGATTCCCAGAAAGCCTGGTCCAAGGCCTTGTGGAGAAAAGACTTGCATGTGGCTCAGAGCTGGTCTGCTCTATCCCCCAGAAGTTGTCTGCCTCCTGCTGCTGTTTTTCCCCCATAATTTCCCTGTATCTAAGCTAACATTTTCCTATACTTATTTGGTACCCCAGCACTTGGTATAGTGGCTTGAAAATACTAGGTGAATATTATTGACAGTGTCTTTCAAATGATTATTTCTAGTTACTAGTTCCTTAAACCATTCTGTCCTATTATACGTATCTTCTTGGATTTTCTTTCATTCATTTTAGCAGTGATTTTTTTTTTTTTGGCTTTTCACTCTGTGTGCTTCTGTAACTGTAAAAATAACACATGAATGCATCTCTCTGAAAAGGCCAAACAATAAGAAGCAAAAGCAAAAAACAAAATAAAATCTCCTCTGCCTCCTTTCCTTCCTTTCCCATCACCTTCCCAAAATGTAATCTGTGCCATCACTGTGTAGTGTTGCCTCCCATACCATTTTCTGTCCATTTTCAAACATATGCCCCCGCGAGTAGAATCTCATAATGTATCTAGGGGTAGGAATCATAGTTACACATCATTCGGTAACTTGCTTTTTTGTCACAACTTCATATTGTGCAGATCTTTCCAGGAGCAATAACCCCAAGTGTGTGTTGCCTGATACAGTAGCTATTTAAATGTAAACATAAATTAATTGAAAGTAACTAAAATTAAAAATATATTCCTCAGTTACAGTAGAGTCATTTCCAGTGCTCAGTAGCTCTCTGTGTCTGGTGGCTGCCGTGCTGAACAGCACAGATCGTAAGATCTCCGTAATCTCAGAAAGCTGTGTAAAGTAAAAGAAATTAGTTCTTAACTGCTGCATAGAATTTCATAGTCTTGATATGCCATACTTTAGCCATTCTTTTCTGATGGACGTTTAGATTATTTGCAGTGTTTTGCTTTTATAAATGGTAACACGGTGAGCATCTAACTGCCCTTTCAAGCGCATTTATAAGCTTTTATCTAAGATGGACTCTGACGGTGGACATCCTAGATTGAAATGAGTGTACATCTAAGTGTTGGCAGGTGCTGGCCAGTCACCCGCTAAGAGGCTGTACTCATTTGCCCTCCCACCCGCAGTGAATGAGGGTGCTGAACCTGTTTAGCCACATCTTCTCTAGCACTTGATGTTATCATTGCTTTTGTTTTATTTATTTTATATTGATGTTATATTGATTTTAGTTTTTGCCAGTCTGCTGGCTGAAAAGGGACATCTTGTTTTAATTTGCATTTATTTAATTACTGGTAGGTCAAACATCTTTTTGTATGGTCATTGGCCATTTGTGTTTCTACTATACCTTATTTCATGGTGACTTAACACACCGCAGTCCCAGAATCCCTTTTTCTGCTCTGGAAAACAAATGGGTAGAATGTACAAATCTTGTTTCAGACTCCCTGACGTACTTACCCATCTAAGTAAGTTACGAAGAGATAGGCTAGTTTGAAGCCTACTCCCTACAACTTGACTTCTTCCTAGCCTGGTGGTGTTGCTCATGCTTTCCCTGAGTACCACAGTGATCTGGGGGGCTCACAAAGCCCTTTTGTGAGCAGGCTTTGTGCTAACTTCTTCGGTGTAATTCTAGGCCAGACAGGCTGTCAGAGCCCTGAATAAGCAGGAGGAGTGGAGATGTGCGTGCAGCCCCACATACACATTCTCAGGCCTGGGGCTTGCAAACTTGCCCCCATTAGCCAAGTTTGGCTGTGAGAAAATTCACGGGCTTTTCAGTGTAGATGAGTGGCTTTATTCAGAAAGATCCTCATGACTACCTGTGCTATAGGGAAGCCAGAGGATAAAAGAACATTGCAGTAACTGTGAGAGGCAGTGATAGACGAGGCTGCCTATGTGCATCCCTGCTTCTGGACAATAAGTTCAGACGTTTGCTGAATGCAGTCCTTAGGAACCTTTCTGCCCAGCATGGTGTGAGGATCCAGGGATGAAGCCCCACCCCCTGCTTCCTTCACCTTGTCATTAAGTTCTGAAATTGCATCGCCCTTGAAGAACTTTAGAAGTTCTCTGGCTTTTCCTTGCCCTGGCTCTTCTCTTACATGTTGGGGTGACAGAAAGGCTAAATGGGGGCAGGAAGGCAAAGGAACAGGTAAAAATATGGCAAGTAGACCTCCAGAGGAGAGGGGAGAGAGTTGATTTTAATCTGACGCTCCTCCTTTACCTGTTCCCAGCATTCTGCTTGGGGACCTCCTCCTAAGATAATCCTGTTAGGTTAAACTCTGTTTCTCTCTCTCTCTCTCTCTCTCTCTCTCTCTCTCTCTCTGTCTCTCTCTCAGATTCTGTGTTTAATACCCTGTCTGTTTTAGGACACTTTTGCTTTGCTATGGAGCTGAGCATCAAGCCCACTCATCATTTATCAGCCCCGAGGATGTGCGTTGGTGTTGGAAGGGTAGAGACAGTATGAGAATGTGAGCTCCCTTAGGAGGGAGCTTCAGGCATCTGTTGTCACAGTTGTCGGGCAGCATTGGATCAGGGGATTTTGTGTGATTGGGCCTTTTTTCAGTCCCCATCCATGTGCTGAGAACCTGTTGGTACCCAGGCCTGTGGAAATATACCAAGGGCACACAGCCTAACTGGCAGAATCAAACAAATCCCTAAATATCACACATGCAAGAATTTTTCCACTCAAGGGTGGTCGGGTGCCTTGAGAGGAGATGGGGTGTGAACCCTTTGTTTTTAAGTCCATGGGGAGTGATCAAGAATCCCTTCTCCCACAACTTAAAAATTAAAAAAAATTTTGATGCTTAAACAACTCTATTAAAAGGTGCCCACAGATTAATATCCAAAATATGTAAAGGACTTATACAAATTAAGACCAAAAATGAAAAAAAAAAAAGAGAACAAAAAATATTTAAAAATGGGCAGAGGACCCTAATAGGCATTTTCCCAAAGACATACAGATGGCCAACAGACAGATGAAAAGATGGTCAACATCACTTAGGGCAATGTGAACCTAATCACAGAATATCAGAACCACCGTGAGGTCACTTTATACCTGTCAGAATGGTTAAAAACAAAAAGACAAGAAATAAATGTTGGTGAAGATGTGGAGAAGGAGGACCCTTATGTATTATTTGGTGGGAGTGTAAATTGGTGCAGCCACTTTGGAAGACAGCATGGAGGTTCCTCAAAGTTCGAAATACCATATGATCCAACAGTTCCTCTACTGGGCATTTAGGCAAAGAAAAGGAAAACACTAATTTGAAAAGATATATGCACCCCTGTGTTTATTGAAGCATATTTACAATAGCCAAGATATAGAAGCAACCTAAATGTTCATTGCTAGACACATTTCTAAAGAAGATGTGTTGGGGCACCTGGGTGGCTCAGTTGGTTAAGCGACTGCCTTCAGCTCAGGTCATGATCCTGGAGACCCGGGATCGAGCCCCACATTGGGCTCCCTGCCCGGCGGGAAGCCTGCTTCTCCCTCTCTCACTCCCCCTGCTTGTGTTCCTTTTCTGACTGTGTTTCTCTCTGTCAAATAAATAAAATCTTTAAAAAAAAATAAAAAAGGTGTGTTGTACACACACACACTAGAATGTTAAGCAGTTATAAAAAAGGTGAGCTCATGCCATTTGCAGGAACATGGATGGACCTGGAAGGTATTATGCTAAGTGAAATAAGTCAGACTGAGACCAATGCCATATTATCTCAGTCATGTGGAATCTAAAAAAAAGACTAAACAGAAAACAGAATCAGACCTCTAAGCACAAGGAACAATCTGATGGTTGCCAGAGGGAAGGTGGTTGGAGGCGATGCACCACAGAGGTGAAGAGGTGTGGGAGGTACAGGCTTCCAGTTAAGGAATGAATAAATTGCAGGAAGAAAAGGCACAGCATAGGGACTATGATAATAATTGTAATAGCGTTGTAGTAGCATGACATATAGTAGCTATACTTGTGTGAGCGTAGGGTAAGGTATAGAGGAGTTGAATCACTAAGTTGTACACCTGAAACTAATGTAACTTTGTACATCAACCATACTCAGTAAAAAGCCCAGAGTCCCTTAATCGTGAGAAAACCTGCTCACCTCTTTCTGGCCCTATTCCCATTTGATTGTGTTTGTGACTTGTCAGAGTGTGCATATGGACATGTACCTTCAAAAAAACAAGTTTTATTACATAATTCACATGCCATAAAATTCACCCTTTTAAAGTTTACAGTTCAGTGGTTTTTAGAATATTCAGAGTTGTGCAAATATCACCATAATCGAGTTTATAACATTTTCATCATCCCCCAAAAGAAACCCTCTCTCTGTAACAGTCCCTCCCCATCCATACGCCTAAATCCCCAGCCCTGCTCTAGCCAACCACTATTCTACTTTGTCTCTGTGGATTTACCTGTTCTGGACATCTTGTATAAGTGAAAGCATATAAAATACGGCCTTTGTGTCTAGCTTCTTTCACGCAGCATAAATATTTTCAAGGTTGATCCATGTTGTAACATGTATCGATACTTTATTTCTTTTCATTGCTAAATATTCACTGCCTATTGTGCTTTTAAATGAACCTCAAATCCCAGGATTCAGCTTTGTCTTTTCAAAGATGCTCTTTATATTCTGGAGATGGTATAATCTCTAGTCTTTGTCTTCTCTTCCCTTCTGCCATGGTTGCCTAAAACAGTATTTTTTTAAATTGTGGTAAAATATGCATAACGTAAAGTTTATTACCTTAGCCATTTTTTAATGTACAGGTGAGCAGTGTTAAGTACATTCACACTGTGCAGCCAATTTGCAGAACTTTCTTCATCTTGCAGAAGTGGAACTCTGTACCTATTAAGCAATACTCCTCATTCCCCCCTCCACCCCAGCCTCTGGTAACAACTCTTCTGTCTCTGACTTTGATTACTCTAGGTACTTCGAAAGTGTACCGTATTTAAGGAAGTCTGTTTTTATTATTTTTATTTTTTTAAAGATTTTATTTATTTCTTTGACAGAGAGAAACACAGTGAGAGAGGGAACACAAGCAGGGGTAGTGAGAGAGGGAGAAGCAGGCTTCCCACTGAGCAGGGAGCCTGATATGGGGCTCGATCCGCGGTCTCTGGGATCATGACCTGAGCCAAAGGCAGTTGCTTAACCAACTGAGCCACCCAGGTGCCCCAAGGAAGTCTATTTTTAAATTAGGGGGAACTAGGCAAAAAATTTGGTGAATCACCGAAACCTCCTCTGAATTTCTCCCCTGGATCTTGGCTGTCTTCCATATGTGTGCTTTGCTATGAGGCTCTGAGGCAGGCTTGGCTCTAGCCCTGGTGGGGTTTTCAAAGGAGATGCTGCCCCCCAGGGTGAGGGGCTGTCTGAAATGAGAGCATAAGTCCTAATGAGAAACTTCTGGTGAGGTGCTAAGAAGGAAGTGAACCACCACCTTATCTTTCTCAGGAGAAATCACAGATACAAAAGGATCTCTGGAGGATTGAAGATGTCATTGCAGGCCTGAGTGCAAATAAAGAGAACTTCAGAATCCTGGTGGAATCGGTCAAAAATCCAGGTGAGTGGGCCATCTTTCCGGGGCAGGGAGGTGGATGCCAGCACCTACATATATGGGCTGTCCCTTGGAGAGGTCAGGTCTTTATGGCATAAGTCACTCCCCTTGTCCTCCAAGGAAGAGCCCCTTTGTTCCATCCCATCCTTTGTTTCCCTCCATGCTCCTAGAGAGAAAAACGGTGCCTTTGTTTCCTCACCCGCCTGTGCCTTCACTCTCAACTTCTGAGAGCAAGCCACCCCCACAGCTCAGCCCTCCCACCAGCCCTGTGCGGACCCCTCTGGAGGTTCGACTCTTCCCCCAGCTGCAAACCTATGTGCCGTACCGACCTCATCCACCCCAGCTGAGGAAAGTGACGTCCCCTCTTCAGTCACCAACCAAGACGAAGCCCAAAGTTGTAAGTATCGATGAACAGGAGCTGAGCAGCATTGTTTTCTGTCTGGGAGATGATCGTCTCTCTCTGTCCTCAGATCAGCTTCTGTTGGAAGAGAAGCTTTTGGGGAAACCTGGGGAGACGGAACCGGCCAGAGTCCCAAGGTATAAACAGTTAAAGAGCAGTAGAGGCAGCCGTTATGCTTTAGACTCCCAGAACCAAAGGGCCCTTAGAGAGGATCTAGCCCAGTCTTCCCATTTTTGCATTTGGGAAAACTGAGGCCCAGCAAGAGCAAATGACTGTGCTTAGTAGGATGGAATTGTGATGTATACCACACAGAGGCAGGTGGCTGCCCTATGTGGACTCCATGCAAATGTGTAGTTATACAGGCCTGTGGGTGATAGACTTCCCTCAGCAAAGGAGTATCTTTGTCTTCACTGGCAGTTGAGCACCTGCTGGATTGTAGGATATAGCTCATCTTGACAGTAACCTCATGGAGTGTAGACAGGAAAGTCTCTATCCCATCCCACACACGAGAGAACTGAGGCCAAAGGTGTTAACATTGGCAGAAGGTCTCCATATTGGTGGATCCAGTCCACATCTCCTGTTCTTTGTGCCACCTGCCATCCAGTTGGACACAAAGCCCAGCTCCTCAGTTTGGGTTTGCAGCCCATGTGGTTGCCTGAGCCAGCACCTTGGCTTGCCTGGCAGAGAGAAGGGCCACGCTTTTGACAGTCTGGAAGCACAGGAGACTTTAAGAAAATAGAAGATGTGGTCAGGAACTGTGATGGCTTCTGTCTCCTAGTGCCAGGCCAGCCTTGGCTGGAGAATACAAGGGATCTGATCCAAGTGACAGGGGAGCCATAGTAAAAGGGACTTTGGAATGGGGACTTTGGGTTTTGCCAACAAAGGCTTAGAGGAGCTTTGCCTGGGCGTGGGATATGCCTAGGACCTCTGACAAGGTTGGTGGACAGTGCTGGCCAAAACACACAAGTTCCTCTCCCTTGGCCCTTGTTGTCCACCTGCTTCCAGCCATCGTCTGGGGCCCAGAGCTAGAAGGCAGGTGCTGGGACTGAGTCATTGTGAATTTCTTCATGTTGAGATCTCCTTCCCAATTTTATATCTAAGAGGCAGTGGGGTACCAGCCACAAAACAGGAGGTGGGGAATAGCTACATACAGCAGGAATGGCTAGGGCAGACAGCTGTTGACTTAAGGCAAGATGCCTGCTAGCAGGATGAGGAACAGAGGGGAAGGTGGTGTGGTCTGGGAGCTGGACTGCCTGGATGGTTCTTCTCTCACTGGGGCTTTGGGCAAGGGCGTCCTCAGTTTCCCCTTGTGCCCTACAGGCAGCCTGGAATAGATGGTTACAGAGGCTTTTCACTGAGCTCAGTCCTCTGTGGCCCATCAGGAGGGGCCTTTCAAGTTGGCTGGGCATCAGGGTCCCTGCGGGGCGGGGAGGGGGGTCTTCTTTTTTTTTGTTCACCAGGTTTACCATTTGTTATTGTGGTTAGTTTGTTTTATATTTCTATTTGTGAAACAGTAATATCCTGAGATTGACATAAAACATGATTATATTTTAACAAATAATAAAGAGACCACCCATTTATACCAACACCTAAACCAAGAAATGGAATCTTGTCAGGAACTAGAGACCTCAGGCCCATCAGTCCTTTTCTGCCAGAAGTTAACCATTATCACTATCTTGACTTTTTGGGTAATTTCCTTGCCCCCCCCCCTTTTTAAAATTTGGCTACCTATGTCTAAACACTTGAGTTTTACTTACATGCGGTACTGTATTCTGCTGTATCTTGCACTTGTCTTCAACATTTATGACACTTATCCACATTGTTACATATAGCTCTAGTTCTTTCATTTTTATTTGGCTTATTTTCTTGAATTTAATGTCACTTTCTTTTCTATTAGATCATATTCTCGAAGGACACAAAATCTAAAGATACAATAAAGTCTATAATAAAATGTCTCCTCCCACCCTCCATCTCCAGACATTCTTTTCTCTTCAATCAAAGCAGTTTCTTGTTTGTGTCAATGTTTTGCATTTATCTTTCTGGGGAGCTTTTTAGAAATTGGTGATGCCAAGACATTGTCAGGGTTGGAAGCCACTGGTGCGCTCAGAGAGTGTATGAGTATCTGGGACGGGAGGCTCAGCTTCCACACAGGAATGAACTGTGTCACGTTACTAGAATGCTGATAAATCATCCTAGAGCAAGCTTCAGCACCCTTCCCTGACCTTTCCAGAATCCTGAAAAACAAAGCAAAATTCAACTATGGAGGGGGGGATGGTTAGGAAGGATGGTCCCTGATTCTAGGAGTGGGTGTTCGTGGCAGTCAGGGGCCCGGCTTTTGGTCTGTGTAGAAGCCACAGCCCTCCGAGAGCATTTATTAGGGGGTGGGGGTGAGTTTCAAGGAAAATAGTTACATTCATCACCGCCCGGGGAGTGGGCTGTCAGGAAGGCAGTGAGTCACTGATTGCTGACCACTCATTCAGTCTCTGAGTCAGGAAGGAGGGAATATTTTGTAACCATGCACATTTCTGATAGAAAGGGCATGGGCAGGGGATATAGACTATCCTTGCTCAGATTGCAACCTGGTGAAGGATCCAGAGACTGTGCAGGGACAGTGAGCCGGCTCAGGCTGAGAACTTTGGAGTGGGGTGGGAGTTTCTTTGCCAGGTGTGGGGGGGTGCTGTTGTAGACATACAGATAAGCACAGAGTCGCCAGCCTCGTCCGCCCTCCCCACTTTGGTATGCCTCAAGGAAGTGGAGTAAGACCATGGACCCAGGAGACTGGATTTTGTATAAGTAATGCTTTGAAAAAATGGAAAATGAGTAAGTTGAAGGGAAGAATAGGATTAGAGCAGAGGCACCCCCCTTCTCCGCAGCTCCTCTGGGGGAAATGTTGGCACCCCTGGGCGGAAGTGGTCCTACTCTGCAGGACTGAGGTGGCTGCTTCAGTCTTGTGGGCTACCACTTTAGTCCTGCCACTTCCTCCCTCCAGCTCCCTCTCACTGATTCTGGTTCTTTCTCTGAGCAGGAAGACGAGGCACCACCCAGGCCCCCACTCCCGGAGCTCTATAGTCCAGAGGACCAGCCCCCAGCCGTGCCCCCCCTGCCAAAGGAGGCCACCATCATCCGGCACACTTCAGTGAGGGGTCTGAAACGGCAGTCGGACGAGAGAAAGCGAGACCGGGAGCAGGGGCAGTGTGTCAATGGGGACTCGAGGGTGAGCAGGGAGGACCTCTGGGGCTGCCCTGTCATGTGTGAGGGGAGGAGGGAAGGTGGCATGACCCTGGGCAGGTACGACAGCCTCAGACTCTGCCCACAGGTGGAGCTCCGGTCATACGTTAGTGAGCCTGAGCTGGCGACTTTCACTGGGGACGTGGCCCAGCCCTCCCTGGGACTAGTGGGCCCTGACAGCAGGTACCAGACACTGCCAGGCAGAGGTAAGGCAAACTTGTCCGTGGAGGCTTTCTGGGAACCCTTGCAACTACCATAACACTGCTCCCCAGTCGCTCACCGGTACCTCACCCCCTTCTGCCTGCAGCTTGGGGCCTCAGCACGGGCAGCAGCTATCACAGACTCTGGCGGCGGGAAGGCCTGTCCTTCCTTCCTCTGGCCCACATCCTGATTCTCTTCCTCTTTCATTACATCTACCCCTGGAAATAATGATAATAGCAATTATTTTAAAGCCCAGCACTGTGTCGGGCTCTTTATATTCACCTAGTTAATTTTTCTAATAATCCTGTGAAGGAAGTACCACTACTATCATCCCCATTGTAGAGATAAGAAAACTAAGACTCAGAGTAATTAAGTAACTTGCCACATAGCCGCAGGTGATGGAGCGGGAATACGATCCCAGTGTTCTGGCTTCGGAGCCTCTGACCCTGCAGGCTGGGATGCTGGGTGACTGCCATCAGGTTGGCCATTGTTTCCCCTATGTGCTAAATGCTAGTGGTGTCCCAGTCAGTGTGATGCCCATTTCCAGAGATCAGGGACCACCGCTGATAAGAATTGGTGTTAGTGGAGAAAGCACAGGTGTTGGCCTCAGCCAGCCAGGGTGAGATGATTTCTCTAAGCCATAGGACCCAGACATGGGAAGCACGTGGTCAGTGATATTCCTACCATGTAACTTTGGACAAGTTCCTTGACCTCTCTGAGCCTTAGACTGTGCATCTGTACAATGGTCAGGTAATGCTTAGGCGGTAAGGCCAGTAGAACAAAATCTATATAAAACACCTCGCACACTGTCTGCTTGTTACATAGTTAAGAGCTCAGTGAATATTTGGTGCTGCTGCTTCCCCTTTATTCATTTGTTCATTCAGTCATTCAGTCGGCCAGTCAGGCAGGCATTGTTAAGGTTGCAGGCTAGTTGGACAGGTGTGTTGGCACTGTGGTCAGTGCAGTAGCCAGTGCATGTACTGAGGGATATGGAAGACAATAAATTCTGCCTGGGCCTTTTGGGAAGGCTTAACACAGGCCAGCATCCAGGTTGGGTCCTGTAGGATGCATAGGAGTGCATCAGGAAGAAAGGATGAAGGGCATTCCTTCCCCCTTCATCCTTTCTGTCTGCCAAGCAGCCCAGGTCTTCTGCATGTGAAGGATGACTAGGGTAGTATATAGCTCTCCAGGGATGCTATTCCCCACTGGGGACAAAGAGCATCCCTGGGCTGGCCCCTCCTCCTCTACCAGGCCTTGCTCTTCTAGGCCCTGGGGAAGAAGAAGAATGGGTTGTTGGCTAGGTCCTGATGGTCTCCTCTCAGGAGTGGGAGGTGATTTGGGAGGGGCTGGTGGCCTGTCCACCCCATCACAAATACACTTCTCTCTCCTCATTAAGGGCTCTCAGGGTCCACATCAAGACTCCAGCAGTCGTCCACCATTGCTCCCTATGTCACTCTCCGGAGGGGTCTAAATGCCGAAAGCAGCAAGGTGACCTTCCCTGTGAGTGGCCTTGAGAGGGAAGGGTACGCGGTTGATGGTGACTGGCAATCCTGGGAGCCCCAGGGATGGCCCCTGAGGTGACCTCAGCCCCTCTTGAGCTCAGAGTCCCTGTCACCAGGTGCTCAGTGATACCTTTCGCACTGCCCACCTAGAAGGGCATCATCTGGCTGTCTTCCTTTCTTGAGGACCACCCCTCACCTTTCTCTTCAGCCTTTCAGACTCATAGGAGGGTACCCAGAAATTCTGTACCCTGAGTTCTGGCCCCATCACATGCTACATGTTTGTCCAGCTGGACAGGCCTGGGCCTCAGTGTCTGCGTCTGCAGAATGAGGTCCTCTCCAGAGAGCCTGAGTGTGCTTCGAGGAGCTAGAATGTGTGTATGAGAGAGAGAGAAAGAGAGAGAGTGTGTGTGTGTGAGTGAAAGAGAGAGAGAGAGAGAGAGAGTGTGTGTGTGTGTGTGAGAGAGAGAGAGAGAGAGAGTGTGTGTGTGTGTGTGAGAGAGAGAGAGAGAGAGTGTGTGTGAGAGAGAGGGGGGACGGGAATGATGGCTGCCCTCTGCGCCCCAGCCCAGCTGGCCTCTTACCTTCCTGCTCCTCAGAGACCCAAGAGTGCCTTGGAGCGCCTGTACTCAGGGGACCACCAGCGGGGCAAGATGAGTGCGGAGGAGCAGCTGGAACGCATGAAGCGGCACCAGAAAGCCCTGGTCCGGGAGCGCAAGAGGACACTGAACCAAGGAGAGAGGACGGGTCTGCCCTCGTCCCGCTACCTCAGCCAACCTCTCCCTGGAGATCTTGGCTCAGTATGTTAGGAGGGTCCAGGCAGATGGGGCTGGGACAGGGAGCAGAGCTTCCCCAAGTTCCCCAAACACATGGACATTACAACCTGGAGAGAGTAGGCTTTCGACTGAGATGGTTCAGAAAACGCCCTGTAGGCTGTGTGTCCACAACGTGGCCCACATGTGTGACTTGCTCAGAGGGTGATCTGGAATCAGAAGGAGTGAGGATGTCATAGCAAGAGCCTAGGAGTCAGAGAAAGTGTCCCAAGTTTGTTCTCCAAGCTGAACTTGAGAGAGGACTTTGTAGCCCTCAAAGTCTCGGCTGGATCCAGGACTTAGGAGCACAGAGTTCAGGAATGGAGGAGGAAGGTGGTGCTATGATTTGGTGAGGAGGAGCGCAAGCCAGCCAGCCTCCCAGACCTCTAAGCAATGCCCTGCAGAGCAGCTGAGCACAGGGCTGGGCTCCACAGCCCTGATGGCTGGCGGTCTCCCCTAGCTTCTGGTGCTGGCAGGCCTCATGGTGTCCCCCTGGAGAGCTGGGGACCTGTGCTGCCCCCTGCCCACAGTCCCCTTTTGTTCCTTTGGGAAACATTCCATTTGACTTTTCCCTATTGTTTGAAATCACATGTTTTCCTAGTCCTCTAGCCAGATTGCTCTTTTCCCTAATTCATCGCACAAGCTCTTTTGCTTTTAGTGTTATCGCTCATTGCCTCTCTAATCCCGCCTGATTGTGTTTACAGAAGCTTCTAATTTGCATTGAACATTTTCTAACTGGCCTGTGCTCTTTGTTACGGGCTTCTAATAGCAGCTCTCATCTCCATGGCCTAGCTAGCACTCCCGTGTGTGACTCCCCTTTCTGCTGCATCCTTGGTGCAGGCCTACTGACCCAAAATTCACTTAACCCAAAGCTGCCCCACAAGGCTGAGCCAACCTGCTGCCTGAGGGCCATGATCATGGGCAGAGGTCTGGGCATTATGAGTTGATCAAAGTCCATGCCTTACACTTGGATGGTAGACATAGGCTTCAGAGATTGCACATTTAAATAAATACTACCAAGTCTGAAGTGGTTCAGTTTTAACTCCTCCAGTCCTATTGCACAGTTTCTTATGGAAAACTTTGTGTTTCTAGTATTTAATAATTTGAACGGATGCCAAGATATGTTCTGTATTCAGAGGGCCTCTCTGCAGCTGTTAGCATAGACACCAAAGGGGTGAGACCCAGGACACTCATGTCCTGAAAAGCTGCAAAGCCGGTAACTTTTAAACTTTAAGCAAGTGTCATTTGTGGTAACACTGACCTTTTACAACCTGATGTCTCAAATGTAGAAAGAGTATCTAAAAATCGTAACTTGAGTATCTTGTAACTTTTCTCTTAAAAAAGACTTGTGTAAGTCTCTGCATCAACGCCAATAAACGTGTTGCTTAATGACAATGGATTGGCGTGTTTCTTCCCCAGGATCCATCATAGAGTCTAGTGAACTTTTCCTGTTTGTGGAAACAATCAGGCTGGGTTTCAGTGAGGATTTGTCTCTATTTGGGGCACTCGTGAGCATGGAAGAAAATGTACATTTTCTTTGTGAATCATTAAATTAAATTTTCATTCTTAAAACTTCAAATGCCTAATCCTTTCATACTGTAATTGGAAATCATCACCTAAGAGCAATTACACTGGCTTGGAGTCAGTACTGAGAGCTTGTGCATGAATGAGTGAAATGTGCCAATATAGCTGTGGGTTTGGGGCTTTGGGGGTACTTGAGGGGTGGGACAGAGGAAGTCTGATGGGATGGAGAAGCATCTGCTTGGTTTCTGCTCAAGAAAAGAGACTTTGAGCCCATTCCCTCCTCTCAACAACTGCTCAGTTTCGGAGGTCTGTGAGGACGTAGGCGATAGATGATCTGAAAGGCCCCTGTTTAGTTGCAGAGTTGCATTTGGATCTTAAAATGGCCAGTTAAATCTTCCCCTGTGAAGGGATGCTTGTTACATAGCTGGTACTAAGGAAGAGCCTGGGAAATGCTGCATTTGATTTAGCATTTCACTTTTACATAGTTTTGTTTTGTTTTGTTTTGTTTTGTTTCTAACTTAAAGTATCTGCCCCCAAATAGATACCTGGGTAAGCAGCAGTTTAGCTGCCTCCCTTGGCCCAAGGTAGTCCTACTTGGACCTCCCCTATGGATACAGTACCCCCATCCCTAAATGTGTCCTCTTGGAACTACCCATTAGAGAAGGTCTTGGCTGTTGGTATGTGCTTACCAGGGCCTCAAAGGGCTTGTTCTTTCCATCACTTTTGAGCTTAGTTGTATGGTTCCTGAACCAGAAAGCCTTCCACAGGCTATGGGGAAGCTTCTCTGGAGCTCTGTCCCACGCTCTGTTAGGGGTTACCCTCTTAGACCTGGAAACTTGCTATATCTCTGGGGATCATTATGAGTCTAAAGTCACGGGTCTTAGAAATGGGCCCTAAAGGTACATGTGTGAATCCTCTGCAGATCCAGATGGGTGAGAAATCAGTAGCCTGGCATCAGGCCATATAAATGGGGCAGAGGCCTCATCTACATGGGGTTACAATACCCCACAGGGACCATCCGTGTCCCACAACCACTGCCTTGTCTTAGAGGTGAGGTTGAGGGGCTCATGGTCACACAGCTTTTCCCCAGTGGGTCACAGGCCCTCTTTCCAAGAACCCCAGTGTCTGCAAGTCCCATCCGAAAGGGGACAAGCCTGGCTCTTGGAGCAGTCATGAAATGACTACATTTAACCTTCTTGTTCTGTTGCCAGTGGAAGCGCGAGCAGGACTTTGACCTGCAGTTGCTGGAGCGGGCCATGCAAGGGGAGAGGAAGGACAAGGAGGAAAATGGCTGGTTGAAAGTGCAGGCCATGCCTGTCACTGAGTTGGACCTGGAACCTCAAGACTATGACTTGGACATCAGCAGAGAGGTGAGGGCAGGGGCTTTCTTCGTGTCCCACCCCCTCTTCAGCAGGGAAACAGCCTTCAGCTTGTGGCCTGGCCAACCTTCCCAGTGGCACTGGGGCGGGGGGGTAGATGTTGTCCTGAATGGGGACAAGGCTCAGTGTCAGTGTGATCAAGAGAATGGATGAATAGCAGCTCGAGGCAATAAAAGGAGCCAAGACATTTTTTAAAAATATTTTTAATTTATTTTTGCAACAGAGAGAGAGGGAGGGAAAGAAAGAGAGAGGATGAGCAGAGGGCGAAGTAGACTCCCTGCTGAGCAGAGAATCAGATGCAGGACTCAATCCCAGGACCCTGGGATCGTGACATGAGCCAAAGGCAGACGCTTAACTGACTGAGCCACCCAGGTGCCCCGGAGCTAAGGCCTTTTGATGCCGATTCAGACCTACCCATCTCTCTCTTTCTCTCCATAATCGAGGGCAAGTCATTTAACTTCTGAGCCTCGGTTTCCTTAACAGTAAAGTGGGTTGTGATAAGGATGAAGTGACTTAGCATGTTGCCTGGAGGATTAGCAGTAGTAGAAAACCATGAGCATAGGGCCTGGCACATAGTAGGCATGTGATGAGGTAGCTGTTGTTACTGGGAAGTGCTCCCCGGAAAACTAGGAGTTGGCTGTGCAGCTGGCCAGTCAGGCCAACTTGGGCAATTAGACTTGGTGGGGAGGGGGTGTGTGTGGAGGTGAGCAGGTTTGAGAAATCACAGGTGAAATTTGCAGCCCCTGCAGAGCCTAGACCGCATAGTTCTTCTGAGTTCTTCCAGTGCCCTCTGGTGGCACAAATGCATCATGACCGGCCAGGCCCGGAAAAGCAAGTAACTCCTGGGTCTTCTATCACTCTGGAACGTGTCTTACCCAGGGGAGGAGCAAGGAGTTAGAAGGTGACAGATTCAGGGTCTTCAAGACATGGGGAGGCCTCCTGTGGCCTATATTGTGCTGTTCGTAAGCTCTATAGAACAGTGCCTCTGGCTCTTTGGTTCACGTCTGCATTTGGTGCCTGGCACAGGGCCTGGCGCATAGTAGGTGCTCTGTAAATATTTTCTGGGTGACAACTCTGTTGAATGAAGTACACAGGGGCCCGCAGATACCCCACAAATATTTACATGAGGACTTGGCGTAGTGAAACTACATGAGAGGCATTGTTCTCACCAATTGAAGGATAGATTTAGCAAATTAACACCTGTGGAGTTGCTGAGTTCTGGGGTCAGCTGGGGCTCCAGGGCTTGAGGAAGCCGGTCCCCCACGCTCAGACGTTTTCCCTTTGGCACCTCTGCAACAACCAAAGGTCTGTATTTTCTCAGTTTCATACAAGAAGCTTCTCCCTGCTGCCTTGGCAAAGGAAATATGCTTCATGGTGTCCTGATTGGCCTGCCAGCCAGGGGAAAAAGTCCTTTCTTATCTCTAACCTAGATCCCTTCTGCTACAGTATAATCTGCTTCCTTCCTCTGGATCTGCCCTCATTGGAAGTAACAGAGAGGAGCTTATTTCTTGCCATCTTTCACCAGAATGAAAGGTCTACATGGGTTTAAATTCAAGTCCAGATCTGCCCTGGGATTGGATTTAGCTTCTTTTTAGAAGCTTCGAGTGACCTTATTTTAATGCGCTTTTGTAGTTCAAGGGTGAAGAAATTCCCTGGGGTGTGCAAAAGTTGCCTCCAGCATTCTAAGTCTAAGTAGGGTGTCACCAGGCCAAGGTTTGCTGCTGGGCTCACGTCAGAGACTGGGGGGGTGGGGAGCTGGGGACAGTGTCCTCTTGCGACCAGTGGGTACTGCGTGGCTGCTTGCTGTCTAGAGCACAGGAGCTTCTGTAGGGACAGAAAACATTATCACTTCATTTCATCCACCTACTCAACCACCATCCCTCTACACATCCATCCACCCATCCAAGGAGGGTTTGCTGAAGAGCTACTGAGTGTCAGGTCCCTGCACTAGACAGCAGAGCGACAAACAGAAAACAGGATGGGACTCCAGGGGTAGGATGGGGAGGAGCAGGGAAGGCTTCTGGAAATGAGGACCCAGAGGGTCAAGGAGTACAGGGAAGAGAAGAGCATCCCATGCGGAGCAGAGCCCACACAGTGGGTCAGTGTGGCTGTGGAGGTTGGCAGGGCTCAGCTCATTTTGAAGGTGGCATTAAGGATAATCATTTTATCCTGAGGGCTTCTGGTATCGCTGTCTTGCCTCTCCCCTTCCCTTCCCTTGGCCTGAGGGAGGTTGTCTGGTGTGGTGGAAAGAACACAGTTCTGATCCCGACTCCACAGTGGACTGCCATTGATCTTGGCAAGTGACTTAACTCTGTGGGCTCCGTGTGCTTCCTTGTGCTGGGGGACAGGGCAAGGAGCAAGTTCCAAACCCAGTATCTGAGCACCCCCCGACCCCTGCCACCGCCGCCTGATCCTTTCCTCAGCTGGCCAAACCAGAGAAGGTCTCCATCCCCGAGCGTTACGTGGAGCTGGACCCCGAGGAGCCGCCCAGCCTGGAGGAGCTGCAGGCACGTTATCGCAAAGCCGAGAAGATCCGCAACATTCTTGCTCGTTCCAGGTCAGTGCTTATGGTGCTCAAGTCTTGACAGCCTGCTAGGCCGACCCCGGGGGTGTCTCTGCGCCCTGGGCCCTGGGCCAGGCTGACTAGGGTGCATGTCTTGCCAGGTCTGTGACTCAGGTAAGCCCTGTTGATTGCAGAGGGCAGGCTGGCTCTCAGGGTGGCACGAGTGGATCTGGGAGGAGGCTTGCTGGCTCATCCCCAAGTCCTGAAATACACGGTAGAGGGCCACCCTGCTGCTTTGCCCCTAGATCTGTGTCTTGTGATGCTGGCAGATACAGGGGGTGGAGCCAAGTATAACAGTGAGGCGGATACAGCTGGAGATCAACCCCAGGACTGGTCCTGCGGGGTTGGAGCCTATGTTTCTTCCCGCAGATCCCTAGACCAGAGCCAGGGGCTCGGCCAGAGGCCAGGACGGGAGGCTTTCCTATCTCCTTAGCTCCTGGGCTTCAGAAACACAAACCTGATATTTGAGGGTTTTGCTTTCAGAGTTAGGTTTTAGCCTTTTCATGTCAGGATTTAATAGGAATGCAGAGTTGGAACTCTCTTCTTAAGGCTGTGATTCCCCCAGAGGAGGAACAAAGCTCAGGCTGGGTGTTTGTCTAGAGAGAGAGAGTACACTGTGTTTATGTGATGCCCCCTGGAAGGGTGAGAGCCTTGAGGCCAGGCAGACCCTCCTCTCCTGGGGCAGATGCCCAGATGCCAGGGCTGGGGAGGGCCCATAGCCTGCTTTCTGGCCCTCCCACAGCATGTGCAACCTGCAGCCGCCATCAGGCCAGGACCGGAGCAGCGTGGCCGACCTGGACTCACAGCTGCAGGAGCAGGAGCGCATCATCAACATCTCCTATGCGCTGGCCTCCGAGGCCTCCGAGCGCAGCAAGCAGGTGGCAGGTGAGGCCACGGGTGCCAGCCCCCACGTCTGGCTCCCGGTCGCTGCTGCGCCACAGAGCCCGGCACGGCCTATCAGGGAGTCTGCAGGGCAGCAGCTGTCAGGCTTGGTAGTTGAGGGCAAGCGGCGTGCTCCCCTGCCCCATGAACACCCCAAGGCTTGGGAGGTGAGCTGGGATGGGCGGGTGGTGGGAGAACTGAGGCTTGGGAGTGTCAGAGGCAAAAGGTGCAGGAGAGGGCTCCTTCTTAAATCTGGGAGTGGTGCTGCTATTCAGCTCTTTCTGAGAGTGTGGGTTAAAAATAGGTTTTTCAGGCCCCTGACACAGGGGACCAATGCTAAGGCTTCTGGCTTCATGAGAAGGGAGGCAGGAAAGCATTGGCGTTTGGATTTCTGCTGGGGCAAGGCAAGGGGGCCCCCTCTAACTCTCCTTGGGCCCCTGCTTTGTGTCCCCACAATCAAAGCCACTGTCCACTTTGTCAGAGTAGTGTATGCCGTAAGCAGGACTTGGGAAGTGGGACTTTTTGCTGGCCAGTGGGGAAAAAAGCGCCACGGATGGGAAGGGGTATGTGTGCACGTGCACACATGTGTGTGTGTATGTGTGTACAATGCTTTCTCTCTCAGCCAGGAACAGACTTGTGGCTCCTCCCTCTACTCACAGCTCCACTCCCCGTGTGTGCCCTCCCAGCTGACCCACTGCTATTTGTCCCCCAGATGTAGGGGCCACCGTGTGTCTGGGTAGTGCCTGTGGCCAGGTGTGTGCTAGGCCTTCCAGAGAGGGCACGATCATACAGCCTGAAGTGCTGTCACAGTCCCCCCAGTCCCCCAACCCTGGCCAAAGGGTCTGGAAGTGATGAAGGGTGGGGCCTTCTGGGCCCAGAGGGACTGTCCCTGGAGGTTTAATCTGGGGAGCAGAGCATGAAGATCGCTTCAAGAAACCAGGGGAGTGACCTTGGACAAGGAGAAGGCTGTTCTCTGTCCCTGCATGCTGGGATCCCGCACAGAGTCCTTATAGTCCCTGCTATCCTCACTCCCTTAAAGACATGTTAAGGTGGACTGAGAGGTAGTTGGTGCGGCTGGGAAGACAGTAGAAGGCTCACCTAAACCCCTTCTCCCAGTGATCCTGGGGGCTCCCTGTGGCCTATCTGGGTCATTTTGACTCCTTTCCATGTTGAGGGGTCCAGCGGGGATATTCTCCTGGCCCCCACCATGAGGCATCCTCTTGTCTGGCCTGTGCTTGCCCTACCCACATGGGCCTCAGCTTCCTTACTTGCTGATGGGCAAGCCCACCCTGGTGCACACACTTCGCAGGCAATTCTCAGGGCCTCCCGCACCTCCCCATGAGTGGCCACCTTTGCCACGGCCTTTCCTTACTCTTGCTCCTTCTCTCTAGCTCAGAGGCAATATCTAGAAACTGCGGGCTGGTCCCAGCCAGGCCCTCATGGGGCCCCATGGGTATGCTGCCCAGGCTGTTAGTGATGGGCAGTGCAGGCCACGTCACTCCAGCCCTACTGAGTGTGGGGCATCTGGTGCCGCAGGAGCAGATGAGGAGCCTAACGCCCCCACTTAATTCCTGTGTGCCCGTCTAGCGCAGCAGCTGGCCCTCCTCCCGCCTAAAGCCCCCCTATCCTCCAGGACGGTGCCACCTTACCCCCCCTTAAGCAACGGACTCCACTACACCTTTGTCTAACACCTTCCAAGTAAGAGCCCTGCCTGGCTTGCCCCTCCCCTAGTGCTGAGCATGCCCTCCCTCCCCCACTGCCTCCGAGATGATTGCAGTGCCACCTGCTGACGCTTTCTTCCACTGGCAAAGCGGCCGCTGGGGAGACCACCCTGGACTGGTAGGTGGGTAGGGGATGGATGGTTTTTAGGAGCTCAGTTCTCAGTGGCTTCGCTGCAGTGGGGGCTGGGTGATCCAAGCCCCTGCTTCCCTAAAGTAGAAGCTAGAACTGTATGCCTTCTTGAGACCCAGCTCTCTTTCCTGCAGGGAGCCCAGTGCCCCAAGGGACCAGTTCAGGCCAGGCTGCTAGTTTGAGGGTGGTAGAGTTAGGCTCAGCCTCCTGGGGCTTTGGACAGAGAATATGAAAAACTGGAAGACTAGAAAAATCCAGGAAACTGGGCTCAGTGAGGAGATAAAGGCTCACTCCAGGCCAAATGGAATTGGTGTCAAAGCAAGTACCAGGACTGCCCTTTTCGGCACTTGAGCACCTTGGGACGGGGAGGGAAAGGGAAGCTTCGGTGGTAGGCCACCCAGAGCAATGTGAAGTTGGCTCTTAGCACTCAGAATATTCTGGTACCATCCCTTGTGGGGCCTCCCCATGGGAGCATTTAGTGATGAAAGGCTGGGAGGGATTAGGCAAAGAGCCCTGGAGCAGGAGCCAGGAGGCTCAGCATCTGGACCAGTCTTGTTGTGAGTTCGTGGTCTGAACCCAGTTGTCTCACCTGGACAAGGGAGGGTCAGAAGTCTGAGCAGTCCTGTCCCTGATGTTCCATCTTGCTATGATTTTGTAGGGTTTCCTTCCCTTTCCTTTGTATGTACTTACAGTTAGTGTGGTGAGTACTTACTATGTGCTGGACATTATGCTAAGCATCTCCTTTGATCCACATAACCACCCTGTGAAGATATTCACCCCCGTTTTTTTTGTTTTTGTTTTGCTTTGTTTTGTTTTGTTTTAAAGATTTTATTTATTTGACAGAGAGAAACACAGCCAGAGAGGGAACACAAGCAGGGGAAGTGAGAGGGGGAGAAGCAGGCTTCCTGCTGAGCAGGGAGCCCGATACAGTACTCGATCCCGGGACTCCAGGATCATGACCTGAGCCGAAGGCAGTCGCTTAACCAACTAAGCCACCCAGGCGCCCTCACACCCGTTTTATGGGTGAGGAAATGAAGCTCAGAGACCTTGAGGGACTTGCCCAATGAGTTGAAGCTGTAAGTGTCAGAGCCAGAGTTTGAACCCCTGTGGTGCAAGTTCAGAGCCTTTGTTTCCTAGCACTACCGTGGGCTCATCTGGGCCACCCCCAGGAACTCTAGGTGTCTAGAGGAGGGAGCGACAGAGAGTGTGTGCATTGAGGGTGGGGTTCGTGATTTTCAGCAGGTGGCCCCCAGCCTGGCGCCTTGCCAGCCTGAGGATGGAAGGAAGAGGTTGACCTGCTTGGGCCAGGCCCTCGGAAAGTGTGCATTAGAGACTCTGTGAATGAGGAACCACAGGGAAATGTTCCAGCCATGTCCTTTGTAGCAGCCACAGGGACTGTTGGGGCACAGTAGGGTCTAGTAGGGAATGTGGCTTTCTCCTGGAGATCTGAGTGTGGTGACACCACTCCAGACCGTGGAGAGGCAGGGGAGAGGCCCTGTTCCTCCCAGCTTTTGACACCCCTATAGTTGTGAGATAGGCCTCTAATGCTTTGATTCAGAGTGTGTCCACATTCCTGTTTGCCTTCCTGTTCGGGTAAATCCTCATTAGGAGGTGGGTATGGCCATTCTGCTTTTAGGTTAATAAAATGAGACTCATGGAGCCTGAGAGTGGGCATTACTCAGAGTCACTCAGTGAATGAAGGGCAGGACCAGAACTAGACCCCAGAGTCCTCTTTGCTCAGGTGTTCTGCCATATCAGAGCAGAGACCCAATCTAGGGGCCAGCATATGTCTGTCAGAACTTTCTAGATGTGATAGGGGTGAAGAAGGGTTGGGGCTGAGTGCCCATGAGTTCTAGAAGCTGAGGGTCCCCCAGCAGCGGCCGCATTGCCCCAGCCCCCTGCTCAACTCCTCTCTGTCTTGTCAGCCTGCATTCCCTGCCGTGTGCGTGTACGGACATGCCCACTGCCTGCTCCCCAGATGTGCACTGGGATCCTGCCCGCCTCTCACTGTGTCCTGTGCTTTTTGCCAGCCCAGGCAGTGACTGACCCGTGACCCAACGTGCAAAGGAGAAGTCTGGAGCCGGGGGCCCGGTGGAACCAGTTCCATCCGAAAAGATTGATCTTCCTTCCCCTGCCGAAACCCCTTCCAGCTCAGCAGGGCTTCTGGCTGGAGGAAGGAGCAGCCCACCAACTGTGGGGAGTCAGCATAGGGCTAGGTCCTAAAACCCTCCCCCCAACTTGTTTTAGTTCAGACTCCTTTTTACATATGACAAAGGCACTTTTGATACACACTGTAAAATATGCTGTATTTTAGAGTCAGAATATATTTTATAATGTTCACCTCAAGGGCTTAGTGGCTGGAAAGGTAAGGATGCAGGATTTTTGAGCTATACATACAGATTCAGGTACCGTATGGGTGGTAGGTGTGGGTTGGGGAGAAGGGCGGGGCAGGCAGAGGCCAGTCCGACATCCGGTGAACTCAGGTGAAGGTTGGATTTGATGTGTGCTTCCAGGGGGGCCCGGCGTTGGGCTCATTGGCCTACTCTCTGGAGGAAAGAGGGGCCCTTAGCTGCAGAGGTCAGCTATCCCTGACCTGGCCAGATGACCAGCTCTGGAGGGGAAGCTCCACCAGACTGCCATGTGGAGCCCCACTGTGTGCCTTGGCCCTTGGGTTTGGTTTAAGGGCAGCAGGGCGTTCAAGAGGTTGGGCTCCCAGCCTGTCCATGAAGCTCTCTCAGCAAAGGGCTTTCTTGGGAAAAACAGAACAGTTCGCTTTAATTAAAAACAAACAAACAAACCCATATACACACACATGCGCACGCACACACACACACACACACTTTGAAATACAGAAAAGGTGAGAGGAAGCACCTTTTATTGTATCATAAGCAATAAACTTCACACTGGGTGGCCTCTACCTAAAACCCCCTGACTCCACACTAGGCTGTGACAGGGCTTTGCTGCCTGGCCCGGCGACCCTAGGTCAGCTTCCCTGGGACACAGGTCTGGTGGCCAGAGGGCAGGCAGTGTGCCCCCAACACCCCTGATGGACGGCAGCAGGACTTGGACTTGACTTCCAGTCTCAAGGGAGGAGGGGCTGTGAAGCCAGGCACGGTGTTTGTGGCCCTTTAAGTGATGAGCTCATGATATTCTACATACAGAAAATGGTGTTTTAAGGAAAATAAAAACAAAAACCTCCATTGGGTGGGGCCACACTTTAAATGAAAATTTGTCTTTGACAATGGTCAGAAAAAAAAAAACTATTTAGAAATTGCTGTCTATTTTTAACTAACTCCATGTGCTGCCAGTATCAACTTCATGACATTTGCCAAAATAAGATTTTATTTTTGCCTTTATAAGATTTTGTTGGAAAAATGAATATTTTGCAAAAAAAAGTTAATTTAAATAAAAGTGTAATGGTTTGCAAAAAAAAAAAATGTGATGTACAGATTAAAATATTACCCTGATATGCTTCCTGCTTCTTGTTGGCTGTATCCTCACGAGTGGCCTGTCTTAATTTTTTTTCCATTTCTTTAGAAAATCCCCAGTGTCAGCTCTCCATCTTGCTTGTGTTCACTTATGAAAAGTTTCTTCTGCTGACAGTTCCTTGACACTTGATTGACTTTGGAGGCCTGGGGAAGGAAGGCCTGTGCTTTTGGGCCCTTGGTGGGGCTTCAGCTGCTGCTCACATGGCCCCCCACCACACCCCAGTCGAGGGGCCTCCTGGCTGTGGGCTCCCGCGTGGGGTTGGTTTGGCAGGCAGACTGTAATCCAAGATAGCAGGAGGGACGCCAGGGGACCCTCTCCAACCCACACGCCGCTGGCTCATTCCAGTGAGGCGGGTTAGTGACGGACCATTGCAAACTGGATTTGTATTTAATTCGTTTTGACTTGTGATGTAGGCTTAAAACAGAAGCCAAGAGGCCGGTTCAGCTTGAGGATGTGTATATTTCCAAATTTGTTGTTATGGCAGTTTTTCTTCATTGCCAAGAAGAGCACCCAAGGTTTAGAGTGACTTTCCAACTATTTAATCTGGGGAGAATAGATTCCAAGGCATTCTGAGCAGGGAACACTGCTGCTTTTTAGCTACTGATCTCTTTTTGAATCAAAAAAAAATTAAAAAAAAAAACCTTCCTGGTTTTAAGTATTACTTGGAGATCTCTCCATAACAGATGAAATAGGTTGGGCAGGGGAGGGGAGGCATGGGAGATCAGAGATTCCTCAATAACTGAGTGCAAAAGTTAAAAAAATAATAATAATAAAAGACATAGGAACCAGTACCCCCTACACAGGGTGGCCACCGGTAGACGAAGAATTTTTTCAGCAAGAACATGTCTGCAGTTTTCTTCTTACTGTTGGTCTCTGTTTCCATTTCACACATTTAATCCCATATAGAAGGGAACGTGGTGGCTCTCTGTTCTCTCCAGCTCCAGCCAGGGGTAGCCTCTTCTGTAAGAACTGTGACCCAAACTTCAGTCTACAGAGAACATGAGAGGCCCCCAACTCAGACTGTGAAGAGTGTGCATAGATTAGAAGAGGCATGTTCCAGCCACATTGAGTGTAAGCAGGCAGCCAGGCTCAGCCTCCTTCTCAACCCAAGCAAGAGGATTCGTTATTTGAGGTAAGATGGGGCCCTCTGTGAAAGTTCATGCTGACTGGGGACCTTCCAGGTGGAGACCACTCTGGAAAACTCCATGTGGCCTAGCAATTCCAGCTTTGCTTCTTAATAGGGGCACAGGGCCTGAGCGGAGTTTGGTTGACTGATTGGGTTTTCTTTGTTTTTTTTTCTGAGCAGAGCTTTAAACCATGGGATCGTGGTTGACAAATGTGAGCTTGCTGCTCCTACGTCCATTTGTGACATTCCCCTTCCAAGTTGTGACTTTAACCTGGGCTAAGGTTGATCCCTGCATGGCTATCCAATTTTAGCCAGAACCAATGGGAAGGAACACTTTAGGATCTAGTCTGCGGTGGGGGTTAGTGATAATTCCCGCTTTAGCTTCCTGAATTGCCCAGGTCCTCAACATGTCCAGGGCATTGTTTCAGTGATTAAAGCTGAGATGCGCCCGCATTTCTGAGTGCATGTGAAGTAGAGGTCCCCAGACTGGTGTAGATGCTGAAAACCTTTTGTATGCTCCCCATCATCCACTTTTCTGCCTGTTTTCGTGGTTGGCTGTGAGAGTAAAAACTTCCTGAGCTTATTTGCCTCCCTCTACCCCCTTGGCTGTCATTTTCAGTTACACTGGGTTCTCTAGAATTTTCCTGGCTATTATAGATTACAGCCCCAGGCCAGGGAAGCCTCTGTCTTCCCAAAGTCAGTCTGGGGATGGAAGGGTGGGGTGCATGGGGACCCTGGCTCAGCTAGGCAAAAGCACCTTTTGTTTGGGCTTTGGAATTTTCTTCCACCAGTGGTTACAGTACTCCATGGCAAGTTCTTTTATCTTCACACCAAGGGTGGGAAGGAAGCAGCAAATTATTTTTCTAATCCACAAATCACATTTCTGAGACATGGTAGGCAAATTCTGGGAGCCCCCTGCTTCTGATTCAGCATCGGACACCGGATGCACAAGGGGCTTTGCCCGTATGGGTTTTGTGCTACTATGAAAAGAACAGAGAGACAAGGCTGGGGGGCTCTGAAAAAAATGGCAGCCCCTCCCAGCCCAGTAAGCACGCCATCACTTTGCCGCCTCCACTCCAAAGGCTTTCACTTTCATTGCTCTCCGAGCAAAGAAACCTTTCTTCAGAGCGAGTGGCAGGGTACAAAGGCAGAGTACAAAATATGTGCACATCACAGTCCCCGCAATTCTGTTTGAACAAGCATATTGATTGGGTCTGACCCTGTTACATTTTTTCCCTATTATTTGAAAAGGTGCATCTAAGTGTAGTGAATTGAACCCGTGGAGCTGAACTTTCCATGAAAACTTCGCGAGATATTTCTTTAGTTCAAAGCTTTTGAATTTTAAAGGGCATTTTTAATACGAGTCTGTTGAGTATTCTCTGCCACAGCCCAACAAGGGATGTTAAATGCAGATGAGGCGGGAGCCAGGATGCAAGTTGTGGGGGGACCTGCCTGCACTGTGAGGGACACAGGTCATGGCTGGAGGGTTCTGCTGAGCCCAGGAAGGACTAGGCTTTGGAGCGCTTAAAAAAGGACCCTAAAAAGGACCCCTCTGAGCTCATGGGGTCCAGCTAAGGGGTCAGAGAAGAGGCTTCCCAGTTGAGCTTCTCAAAGGCTTTTACATGGAGAGCCAGAAAAAGCACTTGCTACAAGCTCCTCTTGATAAACGAGGGTTTTGGCCTCATGAATAAGGGGCTCCTGACTGCTCGGCGGCTAGCTTTCTGCTTTAGAACTGAGAGGGAATGAGACACACAGTCCCTCAGCTGAGGTCACAGAGTCAGGCATGAGGCTCCCATTGTCCTCAGCCCTTGGGTTGACATCACTAATCTGTCACAGATGCTTTCCCAGAGCTTTGAGCCACAACTCAGTCCCTGACTGACTTGACATCTTGGGGTGTTTTGCTAGTTGTGTGGGCTGTAGCCATGGTTCCTCTCGCCGTCCTGGCCCTGGGCCCTGGAAGCTTCCACAAGGTCTCATTTTCTCCACACGTAGCAGGGCTTCTCCTCACCCCCTGAAGGTACCCAGTCACCTTTGACTGAGGCCCTGGCTCACTGTTGGTCCAAATCCCTGTTTGCCTCTTGGATCTACAGAGCATCTCCTTCCTGGAAGACCTCGAATCCACGTTTAGAGGCAGAATTGTCCTTGGGAGGAGCTAGCAAATTGGGTCCTATGCCGAGAGAATGTAAACTCTGGGCATCTCAGCAAAACCCTTTCAGGGTCCTTGTCAAATCCCCACCCAGCCTTAGAAGACTGTGGCCTGTGGAGGTCAAAATAGGGTCAGAATAACATTAATAAGCAGTTCTTTGGGTATTTTCTTTGCCCACAGTTGCAAGAAGATCCTCCTCATGGGGCGCCTGGGTGGCTCAGTTGGTTGAGCGACTGCCTTTGGCTCAGGTCATGATCACGGAGACCGGGGATCGAGCCCCACATCAGGCTCCCTGCTTGGTGGGAAGCCTGCTTCTCCCTCTCTTGCTCCCCCTGCTTGTGTTCCCTCTCTGGCTGTGTTTCTCTCTGTTGAATAAATAAATAAAATCTTAAAAAAAAAGAAGGAGAAGGAGAAGGAGAAGAAGAAGACCCTCCTCAGATTCCTCCTTCCTAATTCTGAGAACTGACGGAGGGGTTTCACACACATGGTGACATCTTGCTGTCACGTTCAGGCCTTCTTGCTGTTCCTGTGTTTCTTGGGACTACGAGATGGGGAGGCACACATGGGGACCCAGTGACATTAATAGAGCAGCTTTCATGGCCCTCTGCCTCCTTCTGCCCACAGTGCGGGACCTCCGCCCAGGTCCTCCCGGGTCATTTCAGGAAGTCCCCAGGCATATCTCACACAAGCTCACAATGTCCTGTCGATTTGGAGCACTTCTACTTATAGCTTCTTGATGTCTTCTGGCCAGGAGGCCACTGCCTCCGTGCCTCAGGAGAGATGCCCAGCTTGTAGCTGCCTCCCCAGGGTACAGACTCCTCAGACGGGCGATTATCTCTGTGGACCTCTCCCTGGCTGACCCCAGCCTGTGTCTCTACATGAATGGAAGCTCTTTTGCTCCCTGATTTTGTGTCTCATGTGCCCCAAAGCAGGGTTGTACATGGTCTGGTTCACTCTGGGGAGAAGCTTCTTCAAGCTTCGACTCAGGTCCTTTCTTCATGGGGACTCAGACACATTCTGTATGTCTCCTCCAACTGGACGCAGACCATGTCTTCTCGTGACTCCACAGTCTGGACTGGGCTCAGCCGGGGACATCTCCATGCAGTGACTGCAGGGATGTCCAAGTTGGGGGTCCTTCCCTCATGTGTCTGGCACCCCAGCTGGGAGCACCTGGGCATCTCCATCTTTCCACACAGTCTCTCCAGGTAGCTGCTTGGTCTTTCAGACAGCAGGGAGGTCTCAGGGCAGCTGGACTCTGGATCTGAGCTGGCAGGTCTGGGATTGGCATAGGGTCACTTTCTCCACATTTTCTTGAATGAGGCAAGGCTCAGGGCTAGCCAGATTAAAGAGGAGTGAATAGACTCTGCCCCCTGGAGGGTGGAGCAGCGTGCACACACCAGAAGGGAAGGAAGTGCAGTGGCCAAATTTGGAGACTACCCAGAGATCTTTTCCTGTCCAGCCACACCAAAGCCTTGAAGAGCCTGTGTGCTCCCTCCAGCCTTCTCTTCCCCTGCAGTGGCCATCTGGGAGCCATGTATTCTGAATAGTGCAACCGCAAGATGCAAGCTGACTGGTCCTAAGTCTCCATTTGGGAGGGACTGCCCAGGAGAGACCCCAAGGTCTGCAGTTAATTTTGTGGGAGTAAAAAATATTGATTTATCCCTCCCCTAGGATTTTAGGCTTTCTTTGATCCCATCACATAATCCAGCCTATTCAGGTGCTAGGTATTATTATTCCCATACTATGCATGAGAAAACTGAGGCACAATGGCTCCACAACTAGTAAGCAACTGGGTAGGAGTTTGAGCTTGTATCTGACTCCAGAGAGCTTTTAGCTGTTACACTGGCTGCTCTTACCTTGGAAAGTGGAGCTGTCCTATGGCTCTGGATTCTGGGTCACTCTAAATAGGATTGCCTCTGATAAGAATGGTGAGCTCATGGATAGCCTGCAGAGAGGCCTACGGGAGAGTGCCTGACCCAGTGTCTAGTGAGTAATGGAAGCTGCCATCACGGCTTTGATTTACAGTGAGCACCTCCTGGGGCTCCCATGGAAAGGTGTAACTTGGGCATGCTTGAGCCAGCTCTCCATCCCTGGGCTTTGGGGCTCAGAAGCCAGATTTGTCAGTCCCAAGTGTTGGGGCTGTTTCTCAGGGCAACGATCACACTCACTGTGCTCTGAAGACAGATGGAGAAAATTGGGTGAGAACCTAACTCCCAGGCCGCTAGTGTTCACTGACACACACCCTTCTCGAGGCCAAGTCTTCCTTGGAAGCTTGCTTGGCAGTCTTGAGACCAAGGCAAACTGGGACTGTCATGATGTCACTGAGAAGCATCAGCTGAGGTCCTATCTCCACTGGAGTCTCAGAAAGACCAGATCAGGGCTTCCTCTCTTGGGACAGAGTAAGATGCACCGTAGAGTTGTTGTGAGGATCAAATGTTATTACACAGAGAATGCTAAGCCCAGTTTCCAGCCCCATAGGAAGCCCTAGGAAAAAAATGTGTTATTCACCTGCATTTAAGTTATGATCATTTAATACATATCACACTCTTTTTTTATGTATTCATTGCCTGTCTCCCTCACAAGAATATATGTTTCATGAAAGCAAGAGCATTGTCTTGTTCAAATTATCTCTAGGGCCCAGAATGATGTCTGCCACAAGCAGGGGCTAAGAAATAGTGTGTTGAATGAATGAGAGAAAGAAGTCAAGGCTTTTTGGCCAGGGAACCTCTTCTCTTCTTCAAATGACTTTGCCTATCTCTGCTCTGCTCTGTTAGGTGTTTTATATTCTAGTCCCCAGAGAGTATTGCTAGTACTCTCTTCATAAGTTCCTTGAATAGTAGGTAAGAGGAGGGAGTGTGGAATTCATAGCTACCCTTATTAACTCTGACCCTGGGCAAGCTCCTGAATCTCCTTAAGCTTCTGTTTCCTCCTCTGAAAGATGGGAGTAATAGTACCTCCCTGGGTGATTGTGAGGACTGAATGAGATTGTTGCTGGTGTGAGAGCTCTCAGCCACGGTTCACTGTGCTGCTTTGCCCTCATGTGTGGTCCTTGCTGTGAGGAGCGGGGCTCTAGGTAGTTCTTTCATGTTTGTACTGTCTCCTTTCCCTGATTTGGCAGGATAAACAGGTTTGTGGTCATCTGTTATCACTAGTCTGTGCCCTCCACCATCTGTCTGCCATTTTATTTATTTATTTTTTTAAAGATTTATTTATCTGGGGGATGGGCAGGGGCAGAGGAGGAGCGTACTCAAGCAGACTCCTGCTGAGCCCCACGTGGGACTTGACCTCATGACCCATGAGATCAGGACCTGAGCAGAAACCAACAGTTGCATGCTCAACCAACTGAGCCACCCTGGTACCCCTGTTTGCCATTTTAGACGGGTACCTGCAGCAGCTGAAAATGGCCCAGGGCTTTTGAAGTTGGGGTTCACAAGGCTATGCCCCTGCAAGCTGTCTCCCTGAACTCTCCAGGGGCCGAAGACAGGCGGATCCTCTGAGGCCTACCCCTGCAGCACCAAGGCTGTCCACCTGACATCAGATCAACCTATGCCTGCCCCTTTGATGTCAATTCCCAAACTGGAGCCTTGTGCCCTGCTCTGAGGACCTGGGCTTTGAAGTTGGCCTATAAACTGAGCTTTCAGGAAGAAAGTTGTCTGGTTGTGCCTCAGAGCAGGGCTGGGCCATGTAAAGGCACTCGGAGTGCCGCGAACACCTGATAAATAATTCTTTCTGGGCCTAAGAAAGATTCATTCCATTTAAAGGGGAGGAAAATTCTCTTGACCTTTTTGTTGAACTTCTGGGGGCAGGAGGGGCGGGGAGGTGGATAGAGAAGGTTTTTGCAACTGCTCCTTAAAGTCGCGGGGGGCAGGCAGGTGGTCTCTGAGAGCTGAGCTATCCCTGACTCCTGACCTGAGGGCCCCTCAACCAGTCCTGCTCCCCCTCCCATTCGCTGCCTCCTGCCTGGAACAAGGGAGAGATTGGGCCCTCCCTGGGGAAGAGAGGCCTCAGCTCCGCCCCCTCTCCCCACTTCAGGCCATACCTTGCCACAAACGCAGGTCCTGCAGGTCCTATCGTGGTCCAGAGGTGACGCAGACAGGATTTCCTATCTGCAGGAGTCCTGGAAATGGTCCTGATTTCACGTACACTGAGCCCTTAGGCCAGGCCCTCTGCTCGTCCCCTTTCGTGTGCAGCTGGATAATAGGGTGTGTGTTTGTGTGCGGTTTTGTGAAAGTTCTCTTTAGGGCAAGGCCTAACATACATATGTATGGTACACAAAATAACAACATACAGCTCAGTAAAAGATCAGAGCAGCAGCCCCTGTGCCACCGCTGCCTTGGTCAAGAGTTCTGTTGGCCAGGAGGCTGGAAGGCCCTCGCACTCTCCTTCCCGCTCAGTAGGCCCTCCCTCCCTCTCCTGTGCAAGATGACTTTTTTTTTTTTAAAGATTTTTATTTATTTGACAGAGAGAAACACAGCCAGAGAGGGAACACAAGCAGGGGCAGTGAGAGAGGGAGAAGCAGGCTTCCCGCTGAGCAGGGAGCCTGATGCGGGCTCAATCCCAGGACTCCAGGATCATGACCTGAGCCGAAGGCAGTCGCTTAACCAACTGAGCCACCCAGGCGTCCCGCAGATGACTTTTGTGGTTATTTTTAGTTGCTCTTTCTTCATAGTTTTACTATCTAAGCAGGCATCACCACATTCTATAGCTTCATTTTGTTTGTTTTCTTAAATGCGCACGGTAATAAAGAATGCATTCCCTTGTGTCTGGCTTTTTTCCACTAAACACTGTATTTAGGATAGTCATCCTTGCAACTCTATTTCACTTGTTTTGCTGCTGTATATATTCATAGTAGGACTATTCGATGAGTATCCATTCTACTGTCAAAGGACATTTGGGCATTTCCAGTCGGGAGCTATCACAAATGAGAGAAATGCTATAAACATTTGTGTATGTGTCTCTTGGTGCACGTACATCTTTCGGTGTGTACCCAGTGTAGAGGTATTAGGGAATAAGATAAGCGTATCTTCAGTGTAGGTAGAAAATGTGAACAGTTTTCCAAAGTAGGAGTACTAATTTACAGTCCTGTGATGAATGTGAGTTGTGCCACATCCTCACTGAGGTGGCAGCCTGTGAGATGGCCCCCAGTGATCTCTGCCTCCTGGTATTTGCATCCTGTGTAAGCCCCTCCCACTAAGTATGGGCTGGAGCTAGCAATTTCCTTCTAATAAAAAGATATGACAGAACATAACAGGATGTCACTTCCATGATGAGGTTACGAGAAGACTGGCTCCTGTCTTGAGCATCCTCCCTTGCTTTCTCACTTGTTCACTGTGAGGGAAGCCATGTTATGAGCTAGCCCATGGAGCGGCCTGCAGGGCAAGAAACTGATGTCCGACCAATGGACAGCAAGGACCTAAGGATGTAAGCAGCCATGTAAGTGAGCTGGGAAGTGGGTCCTTTTTCCCGGCAGACCTTGAGGTGATGGGGGCTGCCATCATGATTACCGCCTTGTGAGAGCCTCTCTGCCAGAGGCACTCTGCTAATCAGATTCCTGACTCATGGAAACTGTGAGATAAATGCTTATTGTGTTAAGTCATTAAGTTTGGGGTAACTTAAACCACAGTAGATAATCTACACAATAGAACTTTCTTTTTAACTTTAGCCATTTTGATGTGTATGAAGTAGGTTATTAGTATCTCTCTGATTATTAATGATATTGAGCATCTTTTCAAATGTTCATTGACCATTTGGATTTCTTTCCTTCTTTTTTTCTTTTCTTTCTTTTTTCTTTTTTTTTTTTTTGGTAAAGTACCTGTCAGGACTTTGGTCATTCTATGGGATTACATATCTTTTCCGTGTTGATTTTGTAGGGTTTCTGAATGTGTCTATTTTAGTTTGGGTTAATCCTAGAAAGTAGGGCCTAAGGCAAAGGCTTGCAGAAAGATAGTTTACTTGGGAAATGATCCTATGGGACAGAAGTGGAAAGGAAAGAGAAGAAACCAACAGAAGGGTGCCTTTTCAACCTGGTGACTATGGTGGGAAATGGGCTCAATTTCATTGGGGCCTTTTGAAGAGCCATGTAAAATGCACCTCAAAATTATCTGAGGTATTGAAAGAGAAGACCACTTATCTACTAGCTTAGGGACCCCACTGACCAAGGGTTTCCCCCAAAGGGTGTCCCACATACCTCTAGATCCCACCTGTATCTCCCAAATGAACCCCATATTGGGGAAGCCAAAAAGCCATAGGGCATCAAATGAGAGGTGAGGCTAAATGAGATCCCACCACAGTAATAGCAAGAGTAAAATGGGGGCCCAGAGAATATACAGTGGAGTATGAGAAGTATCTGACTCAAAGCATCGTATTGATTATAATGATGCTAGTATCTTCTTATACTCTGTGGCTTGTATTTTTACATTGTCTTTTAATGAACAGACATTACTAATTTTAAGGTAATCAAGTTTATAAATTTTTCCCTTTGTAATTTGTGGGGTTTTTTTTTTTTTTTGTATCTTGTTTAAAGAGTCTTCCTATACTTAAGTCATAAAAATGTTTTTCCATAGTATTATTTTTTTCCCATAGTATTTTCTAAGAGTTTTATTGTTTTGCCTTTTACAGATCCACAACCCACCTGGAATTCATTTTTAAGTAAGGTGTGGACATCAGTTTTCATTTTTCTATGTAGATCCAGATTATTGAAGAATCTTTTCATTTCTCATTGTTGTACTGTGCCACCTTTGTCATAGATCAAGCATTCATATGTGTGAGAATTTATTTCTGGGCTCCTTTTTTCCCTATCCCATTGTCTATTTGTCTATCATTATATCACACTATTTTAATGACTAGAGCTTCATAGTTAAGTGTTAATACCCAGAAGAGCAAGGTACCTGTTTTATTCTTTACAAATATCTTACCAATTTTTGGTCTTTTGCATTTTCTTCCAAATTTTAGAATCAACTTGCCAAGTTTCACATCCCCCATCGTCAAATGGATTTTTTTTCTATAGAGACTACATTACGTGTAGATTACTTTGGAGAGAAGTGTATCATCTCTGTAATATTGAGTGTCCTAATCCATGAACATGATAAATTCCTTCATTTATTTAGGCCTCTAAAATTTTCTTTCCAAAATACTTTCTAGAAAGAATTCTGCTTCTAGCAATGGTGGACAGGGTGACTTTGAATCAACTTCCTCTTTGAGAACAATAGAAAAGGAGGCTAAAGTACAAAAACACAAACAAACAAAAAAAATATTTGAAGGTACTGGTGAGTTATCAAAACTCTGTATGGAGCCAAGATTCAGAGGAAAGGTAGAAGTGTGAGGTCAGCATTTGATACCATTTTCCCCGGAGGTGCATCACCCATTCAAAATGCAGTCAGCCAAGGACCCAGGGGCGTGCCTTTGTATCGATTTGTGGCTTGATAGCTCCCCCATCTCCAATATTTTTCTTTGCATAATGCCTTCCACCCACTGAATCTGCTGCTGCTGTTTACACTCCTTTCCTTTACTGTGGTTGGAAAACAACCTCAGGAGAAAGGAGGGTTGAATGTGGAAATCAGAGTGTGCTTCCTGTCTCTCAATGATCAGAAGCTCTGTGTGGACTGGCCAGTGCAAATTGTTAATCTTTACTCTTGAAGGATCTTTTCACTGTGTATAGTATTCTAAGTTGGTGGGGTTTTTGCCCCCTCAGTGTTTTGAAATTATCATTACATTGTGTTCTGGCTTCTTTTGTTTATGTTGAAGTCAGCTCTTATTTTTGCACCCTTAAAGATAATGTGTCTTTTCTTCTCTGTCTGCAGTTACTTTTCTTCTTGTCTTTGGCTCACAGCACTTTTATTAGAATATGTTTAGATGTTAGTTTGTCTTTATCCACTTTGGAATTTAGAGATTTCAAGTCTATGAGTGGATATCTTTTGTTAGTTTGGGAAGATTCTTTTACCTCTTTAAAAACTGATTTTCCTCATATTCTATTTTCTTTCTTTAAAGGATGTTTAATGTGTGAATGCTAGCTTTTCACTCTTTTTCCCTGCTAGGAAACAATACTGCATTATGCAAGAATTACATCTGTGTGAGAAGGATTTGATAAATCAATTATAAACCATCATGCAATTTGGACATAGTCACTTTTTGTTTCAAGGACCAAGTGCAAAATATGTGGAGGATTTTCCTGGTCACAGGTTAAATATTTAAGGTTTTAGGCTGTACTATGCCAGCCCTGAGCGGCAGATTCTGAGTGATAGAGGCACCTACTTGCTCTTTGATAAATGTGATATGCAGGGCCCTTTAAGGCATGGACCCCCAGGTTGGAGCCCATCTTACCTGAGTTTAAGGGTAGCATTTCTCAGTCTCAACATTAACATTTGGGGCCAGATGTTGCGGGGGTCTGTCCTGTACATTATAGGTATGTAGCAGCATCCCTAGTCTCTACTCACTAAATACCAGTAGCACCCCTCTCCCTCAGTAGCAAGAAGTAAGAATATCTTCAGACATTGCCACTGTTCCTTGGGAGGTGAAAATCCCTCCTGGTTGAGAAACACTGGTCTAAGGATAATACTCCAGACAAGATCCACATGGTAAGTTCCACTTAGAACTTAATACCCATAGTCTGCTTTATAAAAGAAAGCACATAACCAGTGTAACTAGAGACCATTGGTTATAATGAGTTGTGTTTTCCTTTGGCTTCCTGTGTGGAAGCTCAAAGCTAAGTTTCATGTTTATTATGTTAACGGTAAACCTCAGTTTTTCTGGACTGATGAGGAATCCTTTTGGAAATGATTTCATGTAATTTGAAGAGTGGCAGGCAGAATGACTCCATTTGGATTCAGCCTGAGGAGGTACAAGAGGCACTGTATTCCGCAGAACCAGTTAGGCTCCTTGAAGCAGCTTTGAGGGCAGTGAATGGCAATTTGGTGAGATGGGGAGAAGAGGGAGGGCACTGTTTGGTATCTCTGGGGGGCATACCTTATGGGGAGCATACAGATGTTCCTTTGATTTATCCTGTGCCACAAATAATTGTGGATTGCTTTCTGAGAGTGGGCTGGGGAGCTAAAGTTCAGAAATCAAACTAGTGGGGCTTTAAGCAATAATAATTTGGGTGTGATAAGTTAATGTGTACTTACTTCCAGTTTGGAGACGGAAGAGTTAAGTCACTTCTCTCTTCTTTTGGAAATCACCCAAAAGCAATAAGGAAAATGAGAATGGAACCGCAAACTCTAGCTTCAACAAACCTCGGAGACATCTGAAACGTGTAACTCTCAATAAGTGAAAGAGTTGAAAAAAGTAATGAATATTAAATGAAGAGTACAGGCGAATACTTGCTTCTGCAGTATCTGAGAAACCTAGCTAGCGTCTTCTCTAAGGTGAGGCTATTTGCAAGACCAGTCTGTTAAAGTGGCAGGAAAGAGATGAAAACCCAGCATGTGAAGAGCCCTCTACTGTAGCATATTATCTTCACTGGCAGGGCTAGAAGGGTTCACACATGTAACTCTGGATCACAGTAAAAGAAATCTGTTAGCTTGTCCCCTCCTCACTATGAAAATCCTGCAAACACCTGGGCAGAGCTTAAGATGAGTCATCAGTTTTCCTCATATAGGTAAACAGGAATTCTTGACCCCCACATGCTACATCCAGTCTTCTGGCAAATACTGGTGGCTCTACCTTCAAAATACATCCAGAATCAATCACCATTATACTCTAATCTACATTCCTGTGCTCACCTGGAATATTGCAGTAATTTCATAACTGTGCTCTCCATTTTGACATTTGATTCTCATTTTTTTTTTTTCCCAAACACAGCTGCCTAAGCTACATTAGATCATGTCACTCTAATCAAAAACTCTCTCCAGTATCTTTTCTTCTCAGCATAAAATCCTAAATTCATATTATGGCTCTAATGACCTTATTCTTTAGTGCTATTTTCTTGAACTCATCTCGTAACTCTGTGACCCCTAGCTTATTCAGTTACTTACATTGCATCCCTTTACCCTATTTTCTTCTTATTTATCTCATCTTACATGTTTGTGTATCACCCCTCCACCAGAAGCTAAGCCTCATTAGAGGATTAAAGATTTCTGCTCACTGCTGTACTCCAGTAGCTAGAACTGTGCCTGACACACAGTAGGTGCTCAGTAAATATTTGTAGTTGATGAAGACACTAAAAAACTAGCACAGGTATTGTGTGAGGATATTACAAAAGAGGAAGGATCAAGAAAAACAGACATTACATGAAGAACACCAAAAAAACCCCATCTCAAAGTAGAGAATTATGATCAAACATTTCATGATAACCTGAGTATCTTAATGGAAGATTCATCTCTATAAAATAAAAAGACATCAGAAATACAAGAGGACATGATGAAACAACAAAGAATGAAGTGTGAACTGGCAGAACCCAGGAAAAAAATTACAAAAATGAATATAAAACTGGAATGATAGAAGATACAGTGTTCAAATCACAGTAAGGGGAACAGAAAATAGGGTTTAAAAATAAAGAAGACAGAGATAGAAGCAACATGTACATTAACTTGGAATTCCTAAGGCAGAAAATTTCCTATTTTTATAGGTGAAAGCACTGAGAAACTTTGCACATATGAAGAGTTGGCAACAGATTTTACACTTCAATCCCCGAACTCTTGGCATCTAGGCCAAACATCATAGTGATCTTTCACTAAAAGGTATCCCTAATAGATCAGCTGACAGTTCACTTCCTCTACCAATTTTAGTAAAGGCATAGCACTGGAAACTGCCTGACTTGCATTCAGGCCTAAATACTAACATTTCAAATTGTCCCCTTTTTTGGAGCCTTGACTTTACCTACTGGGAAGATAAATCACTGTGAGGTTTGGGATGGTGAAAAGGTATTGCCTTTCTTTCCTTTACTGAGAAAGTCAACCATGAAAGAAGTAGTTTTCAGAGAGATCAATTTAGGAACGAGAACATATGGATGTACAGAAGTTGATTCTGTTGAATATCTTCAGGTACCCCAGGAGTGGATATTCATCTGAAGATTGCTGGTTAATGCCTGGTACTGCCAACAGGTCAAGCAAGGAATTAACTGAAAAAAATCTGTGTTTTAGGAAAATGAGAATCACTGATTTGTTGAAAGTAGTTTTCAAAGCAGTTGTGTGAAGTTTGGGTAGAAACCATATTGAAATGAACTGAGGAACGTGGGAATGGCAGTGAGGCAGGCAGTAACAGAAGTTATTAAAAGTGTATGGAAGGCACGAGGCAGGATGACAATAGCTCAAGTATGTATTTCCTAGGAATAAGAATATTTTTAAGATGTGAAATACTAGGGGTTCAAATGTTGACAGAAAAGGGTCAACAGATTAAGGGAAAGGTTGAAGACTCAAAGGTCATCAAAAGCACTAGGTTCAGAAGATGCAAAGGATTAACTATGGCTAGTATTTATTGAGCACTGAATATCTACCAGTGTGAAAAACTTTTAATTTTTGTTTATTAAATTCTCACAGTAACCATACAGGGTAGTTACTATTGCTATCCTCATTTTACAGACAAGAAAAGAAGGCCCAGAGAGATCTAGTTATGCCCAAGGTCACTCAACTTCTTCACTACGGTGGCAGAGCTGGGCTGTGACTTGAAGCAGTGGAACCTCTCATGGTTGTGAATTTAGAAGGCAACAGCTGAAGGAATTTCTGCCTGATATCTATTTCTTGTGTAAGCTAGAAGACAAGGACATGTTAAGAATGAAGAAGGGTTACAAGTTTATGAATAGAGGCTTTAGAGAATCATTAAGAAAATGGGAAGAGAGTTGACTAGAAAAAACAGTATTTAACATGAAGTGCTGAGACTAAATACTGGATCTTCTCCAGAAATAATCCACAGAGGACTGGATATATCTATGGATGGGATTTTCCAAGAAGGTATGACTAAAAATTATTTAGGACACTGACAAAGGTGATACTGAACTGACAGACCAACTAATAATCTAGATGAATTGTGAAGCAGGTGAAAACAGACTGACAATGACCTAATTTGAACATGTGTAAAGGAAAAGAACTGTCATAGTCAGAGGTAATTCCTAAATTAGCAATTTCAAAGTAAAGTTGTTTTTGGATACTGGAAGTATTCAGGATGTGGTTGTCAAGACGAAGTAATGGAACCAAAGCCCTGTAAGAAGTGGTCATTGGGGGTGCCTGGGTGGCTCAGTTGGTTAAGCGACTGCCTTCAGCTCAGGTCATGATCCCGGAGACCTGGGATCAAGTCCCACATCGGGCTCCCTGCTCTGCAGGAAGCCTGCTTCTCCCTCCCTCACTCCCCCTGCTTGTGTTCCCCCTCTGGCTATGTTTCTCTCTGTCAAATAAATAAAATCTTAAAAAAAAAAAAAAAAAAGAAAGAAAGAAAAAAAAGAAGTGGTCATTGAAGTCAAATCAGTAGTTGAAAATTTTTCCTCAAAATTTACTCAAAGAATGTGACCTGTCTTTCTGATCTCAAATTGCAGTTTAATCAGAAAAACAGTAATTCCAAACTTTTCTTCTGTAACTATTCTCCCAGGCGTAAAAAATTATAGATTTGAGAACTTTGGCCTATTATTACACACAAAATTGGAAATTATGTTCCTAAAAAGCTTTTCAGTGGAAAGACCATTAAATCACTGGCATAGGTAAACACTTGGGAGAAGTGCATTTCAGGTAAGAAATAATCAGTGATAGAGCAAATATGCCATTGAACTTGACTGAATAGTCCTTGCACAAAAATAATTTGTATTTTTCCCACCTGATTCTTTAAGAGGGATATCAAGATGGTAAAGCATCATCCTGTTTTTTCCCCTAAATTTGATAATGAAAAAAAAACACAACCCTGGTATTCATGCTTAAAAGATAGCCATTTTGTTTAATGTGGTGCTGGGATACTAGGCCACATGGACCAACAGACCTAAATTAATTCCAACCCTGAATTATGTAAATGGTCCAATAATGTTTGAAATAGTTGGAATAAGAATTTCTCCATTTGGACATAAAGAAAAAGGTCTTCCAGTGCTGTTATTTTAGAAGAAGGCTCTTCTATTTACATATTAAGAACCAAGACTTACAAATAACCCAGCATGTTTCAACAATAAACTAAGGAAAATACTTTTTAAAATGTAATACTGATCTCTCCCACTTCCATTCTTAAACATCAATCAGCCTTCACTTACTACTTAATTTAGTTGTAATAAGCAAACCTAGAAACTAGGTATTTAAAAATCTGTGGCCAACTGAAATTGGAATAAAGCCAAACATATTCAAACCAAGTTATCTATTAAAGGTTGTATGTCCTGTCTACTACTACCCACTGACTCAATATTTTACTATGTAGGGTAGTACCTATTATAAAACAATATAAGAAATAAGAAAAATCAAAAGCCAAATGCTTATCTATGAATGGATTGCATAAACCAGATTATCACCTGTTCAAGTTGCTACACTCCTAACATTTTAAATTTCAAAGTGACATACAAATTTGTTTTTTAAGTCCAACACATCAAACACGTTAAGTATCTAGATATATATAAAAATTCAGCAAACAAACAGGTCTGACTCATGCCTTTGAGCATATTACTTAGAAACATTTTGGACCCAAATATTCAAAGATCATGGACTAGCCTATAATGCAGTTCGTTAGCTAGTATCAACCACATAACACCAGTCAGAGGATTCTAATCTCACTCCCACCGAAGCAGCAAAAAAATCAGAAAGCAATACTACTTTCGAGTAATTCAATAATCAAGATAACAGCACTGGGATAAAATGAAGAGAATTTGTTTCAGCTCTTTCTTCAATAAGGCTATTCCTCATTTTAGATAATGAGGATAAAGGTATCACAAACCAAATATGGGAAACTGCTTTTTCTTTATTTAGGCCTTAGGAAGAAAATCAACTTTGGTCACATATTACCTTAAAAAAAATTCCAGTTTTACATATTCCTAAATAGATAGGACCAAATGATCAGAGAAATAATTTCTGTAAAAATTGGCCAAATTTTATCAAAAATCTAACATACAATGTAATTCAAATTATATAAAGAGTGCTTGGGATCATAACATTCCAAATGTATGACAACTGCAACTCCATCCTAACAGGTGTGAAAGTATTTGCTCTCAAGTTGCTTTGGTCCAAAAGAGGAGAGCTCAATCAGTAAGAGTAAACTAAGTACCTAATATTTTGCAAACAATTTAGATAGTTACTGGCAGCAGAAATATCCATGATGAATAGTTCTACTACAGAAAAGTATAATACAGAGTATTTTTCATGAACACATCACAGTATCAGATTAAACTTCTTAGAAAGAAAAATATGAAGGAACAAAAAAGATGAAACAGCTACCACAAAAAAGTGTTTCCTCCATAACTATCTGAAGGGGTAAAAAGGTGAGATTAGAGTTTGATGATGCTAATATGAAATGAAATTGAGTATTGTATTTATTTCTTATTTTATACAACTCTTACTCTTTACAAAAATGGTTATAGTCATGCCCATAAAAGTGTAATCCATGGCATCTGAAAGCAAACACTCTTTGTAATTATTTAAAAGGGCCTTTTTAAAAATTATAATACAAAGGTCTGTGCTCTACAAGCAGTCCTCCACTGTGCATTATAACAATAAGGCTTACTTTTAATACAAAGACTAAGTGTTTGGGAGTTATGAACCACTGGATTTAACAAACATCATTTTATAGTTGCTTTTTGCATCTTTTTTGTTTTTGGGATCCTCCACTTCATCAGGGTGCTCAGTAGCTTGGAGTTCTTCAGCAGACTCTTCTTTCTCTGACTCTGAATCACTTTCAGAGTCATCTGGACTTTCAGGATCAGGTGAATCATCATCATCATCATCATCTCCAGCCACATCACCTTCTCCATCATGATCTTCTACCTACGAACATCAACCAACAGGCTCTTCTTAAATACAATTATCTAGTACAAAAACTGGGAAAGACACTGTATTTTTGTCAGTCACAAAACACCCATTCCCTAGCCATTAACATCAAATTTTAAGCCTGTGTTATGACCAGAGGCTGCGGAGAGAAGACCTGAAGACTCAGGCATCCTGGGGTTTTACCCATTAGGACTTAAGTAGGATTTTGTTTTAAGAAATGCCCCCTGAAGACCACTCAACTTGACTCCTTTCACCCTAGTTTGAAAACTACCTTATCATCATGAAAGAAACAGTATTTTTTTTTTTTAAGTAAATAAGGCAAATTAACCACCGACCCATTTTATATACAATATTACTTTGGAGTAGTTAACCAGCACTTATAATATAAAAAGAATTAAATGAGAAAACTAAGAAGGACTCTAAACTAGTATTTACATGAAGTATTTTCTCTAACTTTTATGTTGTTCATGCTTATTAAAGATGTGCCATAATGATTATCTAACCATAGTTTACATTAAGCTTCTATCAGAAAACATTTATAAAACTCTATAAAAATATCTTTTCTTATTATCTATAAAGACCTATTTGGGCATATAGAAAATTAACTAACTGTAAAAAGAAACCTTTCTACATAGGATTCTTGACTATTAGAGTAATCTAACAGAAATTGAGGATATCAACTTAGAAATTATCTTCCCATTTAATGAAAATGTTAATTACTACCTCACTGAAGCCAAGTCCACAATGTCGTCGATATCTTCCTGATAATTTACTGTCCATACTTTGTTGATATTGAGACTCCAGTTCTTCATTAATTTTCTTGTCTTCTTCCCCTGCATGTCCAGTGTACTTTGGTTATGTTTTAGTCAAATTAATAAAAACATTTGATTACACAAAAAAACCCATATTACAAATGCTATTATATTCAGGGCTGATTTCTCTGTGACTAATTTTACCACGCATTTTGTGGATGGGTTTCCTCTATACAGTAGGTAGTTACCTAACAGATACTAAAAAATTGAATGATGTATTTAAGATTACTTCTCTAGTAACCAACCCTCTGAACTATGAAAGTTTTTATAAAAGATGAAGAACTTATATTTCTCTACATGGTAAGTTAAAACTACACAAATCTCAGAACTGCCTGAAGTTCAAATATAAATATTAATTACCAAGAACCTTGGGCCTTAAAAATTTTAGCTTACTCATAGTCTAATAAATAATTGTTCCCCTGAAAGTGAGTTTTCTCTCACATTTAAAACACCAGGAACAAATAAAAGTTTGTCTTTTAGCAGATATATAATGAAAAAGCAGGCAATTCTGTTCAGAGAATGCCTAATAAATAATGGCTCTAATTCATGCCTTTCTTACATACCAGTTTACTGAAACAACATAAACTTATTTAGAACTAGAACATTACTGGGGTGCCTGGGTGGCTCAGTCGTTAAGTGTCTGCCTTCAGCTCAGGTCATGATCCCAGGGTCCTAGGATTGAGTCTCACATCAGGCTCCCTGCTTGGCAAGAAGCCTGATTCTCCCCCATTCCCACTCCCCTTGCTTGTGTTCCCTCTCTTGCTGTGTCTCTCTCTGTCAAATAAACATCTTAAAAAAAAAAAAAAAAAAAGAAAAACTAGAACATTACTAATACCATTAAAGCTTTCTGAGGGGTTGCCTTGGTGACTTAGTGGGTTGAGCCTCAGGTCATGATCTCAGGGTCCTGAGATTGAGCCCCAAATTGGGCTCCTGACTTAGCAGGACATCTGCTTGAGATTCTCTCTTTCCCTCTCACCCTCCCCCTGCTTGCAAGTGCTCCCACGCTCTCTAAGATACATACATAAATCTTAAGAAAAAAGAAAAAAAAAAAGAGAATGCCATTTTAATTTGTAAATAAGAGGAATTTCATTTTAAATCACAAATGGTGGTGCTTGCATTATTTTTATTCATGAAGTCTACAGTTTTAAAAGAATAAATGCAACAGTTAAATATTTTTCCATTCTATAAAGCTCAGGTATTGCCTCAGAAATTCTTTTTCTAACAATGTGAATCAATTTGAAATAATTATTTGGAAAAATAAAAGACCTGGTAATTTCTGAAATGTGCTACATATTCTAGGTCAGTATAAATTTAATTTAAATAATTTAATTAAAAAGTTTGTTAAATATGACCCAGGTCATTATGCATTAATAATGTCCAAGATTAGTGTCAATTTTATATAGGAGAAAATTTCATTTTTTTGCCATCTGAATTCAAATCCAAACTCATTTTTAGTTTTTATTTTAAAAGTTTTTCCACTAAAATTAATTTCTTCAGACTTTACAACAAGTTTATACTCTTTATTAAGGATTTCAAAACAAAACTTAGTAAATAAATTCAACCAGTTTAATATGCCAACAATAGCACTGTATGTTAAATAACTTATTATGTAAAATATTCATTAAAACATACTACGTAACAGTTGGCAAGGTGAGGCATAAAACCTCAGTACAATAAATACGTTATGAATCAGTAAAAACGAAGACAGAAAAAGGTCAGTTTCTTGGTCAGAATATCACTGATATATACTCTCAAAAAAATAAAGTGTATGCTAACTGTTACATATACACGTTTATATATACTTTCCAGATCTAATATTTTAATCATTAACACAATTCTACAGAGAATATCCTGAACTACATATGCATATTTCATATTCCAAATCTATCACCATCTCTTAAATTATATTTTACTTTCTTACCTGTTCGGAAGTGAGATGTTGATTTGTGGTCTCCTATAACAAGACGACCGGTGTGTTCTTTCTATAAGAAAGTAGAAAATATATTAGAATTTGAGACCACTAGCTTAAAATAATTACTGAGTGTCTACTCTGTGCTCAACATTATTCCAGGCTTTTGGAATATAGTGAAGAACAAGAACTAAATTGAGATCCTAGTCTTTATGGAACTCAAAGTCTAGCAAAGGTACAAAGGAGGGGAAATGAAATCAGGATGTAAATTATAGCATGTCAGAAAGTTTAAGTGCCTTTAAAACACAAAAAGAGCAGAGAAAGGGAGTGGATAGTATGCAGAGGTCAGGCTAGAAATTTTAAATGGGATAGATAACTAAAAAATTGTAGCAACATAAACATTTTCTTTCCTAAAACACCAATTAAATGAGTTGCTTTAACTTTCCCAACTCCTCTTTCTGATGCCTCAGGCATACTTCACAGAAAGAAAGCAAATGAAATTATTTAGTTAGATAAAAATGAATAGACTTAAAATGAAAAAAAAAAAGATAGATCTTTAACAAACAGCCAGCTCATTATTATTTGACTACAATACCCATAGTCATTACCCAATCTTAAACTGTCAAAAAGAACAGAATTTAAAGCAATCTAAACCTACTCTAAAACATACAAATAAATCCTGATTCAATGTTACTAATTAATCAGGCCACATAATTACTCTCTATCAGTTATAATCCACTCCTCATGGTTCATGTTTAGTTTCATAAGGTAAAGAAATTCTTCACTAAAATATAGTGAAGGAGAGATTAAATGTGCCTTTGCAAAGTAATCCTTTTTTTTTTTTTAAGAGCTTATTTATTCATTTGACAGAAACACAGCTATAGAGGGAAGACAAGCAGGGGGAGTGAGAGAGGATGAAGCAGGCTCCCATGCGGGGCTCGATCCCAGGACTCCACGATCATGACCTGTGTCAAAGGCAGATGCTTGACAACTAAGCCACCCAGGTACCCCTTTGTAATCTTAACCAATTACCTGTGAAGATACAGTACATAACAAATCTTCCTATTGTGAAAGAATGACAAACCCATTTTCCATACTCCAAGATACTAATGCAAGGCTTCAAGCATTAATACTTAACTGCTTTACAGGCCACAGAAGCAAATCAATGACTCAATATACTGCTTCTTTAAATTGAAGACACTCCATTATCAAGATTTGAAAATGTGTAATACATTGTTATCTGAGAATGATGATAGAAGTGCACTAGTCTATTCATACTTTCTCCTAGATGGTTCTCCCTGTAACCAGTAAAATATTCATGGCAGCTGGCTAGGATTAGAAATATAGTTCACTGCCACAGAACAGAATGAAACTAAACAGCCTATATATAAGATCAAAGCTATGATCTTGGCCTTGCTAGGAAAGAATTTAAACATATGCTGAAGAGCTCATATACTGGTCAATTATTTAAAAATTGTTCAATCTGTTCTTTTATTTTTTTCCTTAAGATTTTATTTATTTATTTGTGAGAGAGAGGAGAGCGAGCAAGCAAGTGCATAAGCAGGGGATCAGCAGGCAGAGGGAGAAGCAGGCTCCCTGCTCAGAGCCTGATGTGGGACTGGATCCCAGGACCCTGGGATCATGACCTGAGCCGAAGGCAGACACTTAACCGACTGAGCCATCCAGGTGTCCTCAATTTGTTCTTTCTACCCTACAGTTTTAATAAGATACATTTGACTATAAATCTGGTATATAAAACTGGTAGCTAAATTTCATATACTTTATGTTAGGATATTTTTCCTAAGTATTCAAAAAGAGTTTCCATTCTACTACGTTAAGCACATCCCCTAAATTATTACTTACTTCATAGATTCTTAGCAAAAACCTTATTTGCATTGAATCAAGACAAACTTCAGACTATTTTCTATGATAAATCACAAAATTACTGGGAAATCTGGATTCAAAACACATTATAAAAATGCATCCTTGTACAGGTCTTACTGTGTTTCATAATCTCTCCTTACCCTGAACCCTATTGTTCTAGTCTGGCTAACTCCTCTTTCTTTCACCAATTCTATTTCTGGGATGGTTGCTTGTACCACTAAGGCAGAATTAACTACCCTTGTCTGTTGACTCCACAGTACTATGTGCACAGTTCTTTCATAGCAACTGTAATTCTAAATTATCTGGTTTCCTCTATTACATGATGGCTCCAAACATGTGTTAATGATCTATGTAAACCCCAGGACCTAGCATGGTCCCTGGCATCCTGTAGATGGTCAATAATGGTTGGTAAAATGCATGAATGAATCCCCATATGAATAACAAAAACAAAGGGCAGGAACTTAATTTTGAGGAGCTTAAGTTTTCTTATTTTATCCACATTTGGGGCAATGTTAGAAAAATAAATTACTGCTAGGAACAAGACAGGTTTTTCCTCGATAGGTGATGTTTTCCTGGCACGTAAGGTTTCTATTTTCTACTATATTAGGGATTTGAAAGGGATTTCAAGATATAATGAACATTTAAAAAATTAAGTTTTTGATAAAGGCTTGGCTACTAGTTCAAGGGCTAGAGAGAGCTATAAAATATGAAAGCCCTACCAATTGGTTTGCCCAGAACTTGGAAAATGGGATCCAAGTATATTCAGTCTGGCTCACTCAGTAGACAAAATAAGGACATTATTTTCAAAGAAAGACTTAAAAAAAAAATACATACTGTTTGATACTTACCTTTCCTGCGCCCATAAGTCTCAAGAACTTTTGTTTTCTTTCTTCATTACCTAAGTCTGCTGCTTCCCAATTGCTAGATCCAAGCTGCAAAAGAAATTAGCCAATTAATTTTTGCATAATATTTAAAAATTTAAAGTCTACCCATAACTCTCAAGGTTTCTTTCCCGTCATTTTTAACTATGAACAGGGCTCACTGATGTTTAGTTAAGTATATATATCATACTCAATATATACTCCTTTTCTGTTACCTCAAGGCAGAATCCTTTATTTCTTCTGCAGCCAGAGCTTTCTGAAGTTTGCACTTAATCAGAATCACCTGGAGGGTGTGTTAAAACCCAAACTGCTAGGGTACACCTCAAGAGTTTCAGATCCCATAAGTCTGGGGTGGGCTCAAGGGTTTCATTTCTAACAAATTCCTAAGTGACAATGATGCTGTTGATGTTGATGTGAGGACCACACTTTGAGACCTACTACCTTAGAGCCTTGCAAGGCCCTGGAGTACTTAGGATTTCAAATCCAGAGGCTGCCACAGTTGTTACTTAAAAGTTAGTCAAGTATCACATGGTTTCACTTACTTGCGGTGCATGAGGGGTAACCTGGAGGACAGTGGGAGAAGGAAAGTAAATGGGAACTAGGGTAATCTAGGGAGGGAAATGAAATAAGAGACTTTGGACACAGAAACAAACTGAGGGACTTAGAGGGAGGGGGGTAGAGGGATGGGAGAGCCTGGTGGTGGGTACTGGGGACTCCTAAAGCATGGAGCACTGGGTGTGGGGAATAGGGAATGAATCTTGGAACACTGGAAAAAAAAAAATTTAGTAACAACAACAAAAAAGAAACATTAAAAAAAAAAAAGTTAGTCTGGCTTCAGTGATAATCTAAAGGACCATGGAACACAAAATGACCAAATTTTAGGTTTTCAATTTATTTTTTGTGCAGTTCTAGTTATTTGTAAGGACTGATATGTTAAGATTTATTCTTTCTTAAAGGTCTTCTGAGAAAACAGAAAACAGACACAGAAACAGAAAGAAAAACTTAATTTAAAAAAGACTGAAACTAATTCTACCTTGTAATTATCGAATGGTTAGTTGGACCCTTTTACAAATCTAAGAAATATTATGGAGTCTTAGTGATCATATTTTTCCCTATATCTTGAAACAAATGTAGGAAATATTTTCATCCTGTTGTCCAAGGTAGTACATCATCTTTCAAGATGTCCCTCCTCCATTGTATGCTTCTAGCTTTCGTGGACACAGTTGAGAGTCCAGAATTTTTAATTTCTACCCATAATGGCAACTTGGTAAAACCATAAAGTGACAAAAGTCATTTCACAATTATTAGATGAATAAGTTGAATGAAAAATGATAGGTAGTGTACCCTAATGATAATAGCAAAATTAATTGTATATGCCAAAATCTTAGACTGAAATTTTGGATGTTGAAACACTACATGACTTTTCTTAAACCCAGGAATCGAGAGACAAAGAAAAAAAAAAAGACAAGAAAAAATATGGCACTCTCATCTAAAAAGAGTCATTCAACAGGGAGACTTCATCTATAAGTACTGCACAGTAAGAGCCTGGACCATCCTGTTTTTTCTAAAAAAAAAAAAAAAATGTGACAGCTTCATCTTTTATATTTGTACACCAATATTTAAGAATTTAAAACTGGGTAAGTGCTAAAGGCAGATATATATACAATGGTGACTGGAAGGAATGTAGAAAGAAAACATTCATTGGATTGATCATTCTAGTTGAGTTTATAACCTAAAAATGAAAATGTTCTGCAATTATGGAGCAAGGATGACAACCCCCTCTTTCAACACAAAATTACGAGCACAAAGGTTTAAATTCTTCATATTACATTTTTTAAAAAAAGATTTTATTTATTTGACAGAAACACAGCCAGAGAGGGAACACAAGCAGGGGGAGTGAGAGAGGGAGAAGCAGGCTTCCCACCGAGCAGGAAGCCCAATGTGGGACTCGATCCCGGGTCTCCGGGATCATGACCTGATCCGAAGGCAGTCGCTTAACCAACTGAGCCACCCAGGCGCTCCTCTTCATATTACATTTTGATGATGCAAATGCTAGAACTATAAATAATGATAAAGCTAAAATCTTTTAGAAATTATTTGAAATCTGAAATTGTATGTGCCAGTTAAATACACAACTGACAAGCAGTTAGCTGATTGAGAGGATGCTAACCATTTTGGGTATGTATGTCACGAAAATCAGAAAGCCATGTAATAGAAATTTGGGTTTGCTATGGTTACATACATATTAAAATTTTCAACAAAACTGTTTTTCGCTATTTTTATTCTTCTGGAAATCATTCGTAGAAGGCTTAGAAAATATAAAAAAAAATGGTGACCATTTCTCTACAGATATTGAGTGTTAAAGTATTTGTACATGGAATATTAGCCCTCAAAAAAAATGAAATCTTACCATTTGCAATGACGTGGATGGAACTAGAGGGTATTATGCTAAGTGAAATAAATCAATCAGAGAAAGATAATTATCATATGATTTTACTTATATGTGAAATGTAAGAAACAAAACAGAGGATCATAGGGGAAGGGAGGAAAAAATAAAGTAAAATGAAATCAGAGAGGGAAACCAACCCTATGAGACTCTTAACTATAGGAAACAAACTCAGAGTTGCTGGAGTGGAGGGAGTGGGGAGGTGGGGTAACTGGGTAATGCGCATTAAGGAGGGCACTTGATGTAATGAGCACTGGGTGTTACATACAACTGATGAATCACTGAACTCTACCTCTGAAACTAATAATATACTACATGTTAATCAACTGAACCTAAATAAAAAATTTTTAAAAATTAAGTATTTGTACAACACTGGGTACTCATTTGTGGGTCTTCTAAATTTCCTTTGGTGGGAAGCTTATATGCTTTCATGACTTTGGTTACCTAACTTCCAAATCTCCACTTCTTTCCATCTGACAACTATCTTTTTGTATGCCAATTAATTCTTAACTACTTGTGGCTGAACATAGTTAAGAAATAAAAAAAACCCAAAGTACTAGTGAAGGTTAAGTTCTGATTCTCACTAATCACTTGCTCTCTGAGCCTGGACTGGACATCTAACTTCTCAGTTTTCATTTCATACACAGAGTAGCTTCTTTAAAAGACTGTCTTAAGAATAACACCACCTAAGAATTGCAGAGTATTTTACAACTTACATCATACAAATGACAACTCACATACGTTCTCTCGAGTCCAGTTAATAAGAACACTGAAGGCAAAGTCACTTAAAAGTTTAAGTGACTGATCCTCTTAAGTTCTCTGCTCTTTTTTTTTTTTTTTTTTTTTTTCTCTGCTCTTTCCACATCATTTCCACATACTATACATGACCAAACAAGATGGAATATGTGATAGTTTATGAGCTAGTTATAAAAATTACAGAATAAAGTTAAAAACAAAAAACTGTCAAAAAGCCAAAACTTTTCTGAAGTCTCTGTTTCTATTAAAAGAGCAAATATCTTCCGATGTCTTTACACAAATAATTCTATCATTTACAATATCCAATCCTAACGTTTTTTTCTAATCAGGTCCTTCTGGTTTTTTCTTTTTTTTTAAAAAAGATTTTATTTATTTGACAGAGAGAAACACAGCTAGAGAGGGAACACAAGCAGGGGGGAGTGAGAGAGGGAGAAGCAGACTTCCTGCCGAGCAGGGAGCCTGATGCGGGGCTCGATCCCGGGACTCCGGGATCATGACCTGAGCTGAAGGCAGTCGCTTAACCAACTGAGCCCCAGGCGCCCCTGGTTTTTTCTAATCAAGTCCTTTCAAAGACCTTAGCATACAACAGCAACTACCTTGCCTAATGCATTCTCAAAAGCATGTGGGTGCGAGACACATTCTTGGAGGGTCTCCACCAGTTACTAAAATTAATTTCCCCTCACCTCCTATTCTCTAAAAAATGGCTTTGATTTCTCCACTCCAATCAAACCAATGAGACCATTTTTAAGTTATCCTTAATACCTTTTACTATAGAATTGTAGTCAATTTACCTCCTCCTTAATTAATACATACCGTAGTAACTCTTAAAATTTACTTCTAAAACTGTCAGCATTTTCTTAAAGCTGGATTCCATGTTTAATATCAGCTCTGAACATCTTTCTTTCTTTTTAAAAGATTTTATTTATTTGAGGGCACCTGGGTGGCTCAGTGGGTTAAAGCCTCTGCCTTCGGATCAGGTCATGATCTCAGGGTCCTGAGTTCGAGGCCCACATCGGGCTCTCTGCTCAGCTGTGAGCCTGCTTCCTCCTCTCTCTGCCTGCCTGTGATCTCTCTCTGTCAAATAAATAAATAAAATCTTAAAAAAAAAAAAGATTTTATTTATTTGAGAGTGCACAAGAAAGGAGCAGAGCGAGAGGGAGAAGCAGACTCCCTACAAGCAGGAAGCCTGACATGGGATCTGAGATTCTATCATAGGACCCTGGGATTATGACCTGACCTGAAGACAAATGCTTAACTGACTGAGCCACTCAGGTGTCCCCTACTTTTAACATTTTTCAAAATGTTTTGTTATTCCCATTTAATAATGTAAGGTCAGTAGGCAGAAAAACTTTTACATGCAGTGTATGTTCATTAGAAATTGATGACCAATTACAACTTCAGTTACAATTAATATTCTACAATTTAGATGTATATTTCAAAAATATATATATACATATTTAAATTGTGTATATCATATTTAAAAATGTTTTTGAAACAAGGTAACTCCAATTACCAGTAAAAGTAATAGTCACAAGAAAGAAACTGACTTAAAAAAAAATCACTATCAAAAGACAGGTTACTCTATTGCATTTTATATTAGCAACATAATCATGTTTAAATAGCATGTTAAAGTTGCAGGACCTAATCTTGAATTGCAACTTTAACCATCACCTTCAAAAGAGAATGCTTGTAAGTTTGAAAAAGGTCTTAAAGGTCATCTTAAACATCCCAAAAGAAGCTGTAGAGTTAATTACTTAATCCCTTTAACCTTCCGTTAAATTACCTAACTTATCAAGAGTTTTCAGTCAAGCTAAAAGATATTTCTGAGTCTAGCAAAACAGGTGCCTGACATTCCAGGAATCAAGTCACAGTTAAATACCAGGAGGAAAACAAAGTAACTGCTTTTAAAATGGCACCCAGGTTACTCAAAAGCCTTAGATAAATCCTAACAAGTACTGGATTACCATATTAATAAGATCTAAGAGCCAGTAGCAAGGAAGACCAGAGGGCACCAAAAACCCCTCACTGTATAATTATTCATCCCCAAATCTTTCCTGATAACCAATTTTTCTGCAGAGTTAAATTCAATTTAAGAACCTTGGTATTCTGGTCCTAACCCCACCACCCATCCAAAGAGGGGTGGGTCTTCTACAACTTATGCACTAGTAGGAGTCTTCAGGGAGCTTCTAACGGTTCACAAAGTAAGGTATTAAGAAGTGCACTGAACTGCACTATAAAGAATTCTACATATTCAGAAATAGTGCTTTAAACAATAACTGAAAGAAAATTAATGTCGTTCTTTTTTCATCCTTAAAGATGACCTCTCCATGTCCCCACCTACCCGTCCCCAAAATTTCTTAGCGTTTCCATGGCGTTTACCCATTGTATGAAGGACCTACTTTTCCGTTTACTGCAGTCTCCATGACACTGCGCTAAGAGCTAGGACAAATATACAAAAAGACTTAGCAATAACCGTACTTATTCATTTTAGAATTCCCAACACCTGGCAGAGCAGTAAATATTTAATGGGTTACTTTAAAGGAATGAATGGTTTGCTATTCAAGCTGACAAGTTTGGGGTGGGGGAAAAAGGAGGAGGTAGCAAGAAATCAAAATGGACTTCTAGGTCTTAACATCTCAGACCTCATCACCATGCGTCAGTAAGTGATGCATCTCCCGCTACAATTTTCGGTTCAATACTGTTCTCGGTTTATTCTTAACAGTACATTGGGAAAATAACGCCGGTCGGAAAAATCTGTCCAAACGTGCACCAACATCTTGACATTGTCGCAGGAGCATTTTAAACCTCAAACACGAAGGATCCTGCCGTCCCTATCCTAAGTAGAAAGGCCCGACAAAGAAGCTTCGGTAGCGCCGAAATACGCTTCCTGACCCTCTCAGGACTTCCTCGCACCCTCTTCCTACGCAGGTCTCTGGCTCTTAGGATGTAGACCTCTTCAAACCTGCCGACCCTAAATAAGGAAAGACTTTTCCCAGTCATTCTTCTGGTTCCTCGCCCTCAGCCCTCCCCCTTCGGGCCACCTCGAACCCTTCCTCCTTAAACCACCCTTCCCGGCCTACCCCAGCCTTTAGTAGGCCTCAACCCTCATCCACTCCGCCATTGTTATTTACATCGTCGTCTGGGGAGGCTGAACGCTTCACCCCGTGCGGATGGGACTCCCTGGCAGCACTCATCGTTGCTGGGACCCCGACGGGAAGCGCCGAATCCGCTCGCCGTTCTCTTCAGCAGCGGCGCCAGCAGCCTGCAACCTGCCACCGGCCCAAGCAGCGCCACTCCAGAACGCACAACCCCTCCAGGCCTTCTTCGCCGCAGTCGTCACCACCGCGGCAACACGCCACTACGGAGCACTCTGGCACTTGTAGTTTTCTGGCTCACTCCATATCGACCAGAACAAAAGGGATGGATGGGAAAACTAAAACTACAGTTCCCAGGAAGCTCAGCGGCGCAGATCGCGCTGTGTGGCGGGAGCGCCCTCTGAAGTTCCGCCTTCTTCAGCTGGTGGAATGAGCTTTCCCGCGGAAGGGTATGGCGGTGAGCGTTCGTTTAAAGCTTCGTCGCCACAAAAAGCGGCTTAGAAGCTTCGTCACCACAGAAAGGGGCATTTCGCTGTGAGATGCTGCGCGACTGACGGATGTATCTGTCATAGTTAAGCACCTAGGTTTAAATGTAATGTTTGAAGATTATTGATGCCTCACTGGTACCGTCTCCTCACGACAAAACGTTTTAAAAAAATATGGCTCCTGTTTCCACCCTCGTGTTCGTTGCTCCTAAGGGGTAACCGGCGGTGCGGCTTTCTAGAGGATTCTCATGAATATTTTGCCGCTTTCTCATTCTTAACCGAAATGAGTTTTAGATGGTGCCGGTTAATTAGCTGTTACTGAAACTTAGGGTCGGCTGAGGGAATTCTGTAAACTGCCCACACAGCTGTTTGTGAGGTGGGAATGACCCTAACCTCCCCGCCGGTATACAGGCATTGTACTTTTGGGGCCTTCACTATGTCAAGTCCCTTTCTGCTGGAAGGCCCTGCATCTTTTAAGTTATCGTAAAAAGGGTTTTTTGTTGTTGAATTGAGGTGAAATCCACATAATGTAAAATTAACCCCTTGAAGGGTTCATTTACAAGGCTGTGCCACCATCACCTCTAGTCCAAAACATTTTCATCACCCCAAAAAGAAGGTTAGCACCCAATGAGTAGCCTTTCCCATTCTCCCCACCCCATCCCCAGCAGCCTCTAGTCTCCTCAGATAGTGCTGTATCTAAAGGTTTTTATTCAGATACTGGAGATTCATTCATGCAGTATCAAGGTGTCTGATTTTTTTTTTTTTTTTTAATCAGGCCTGAACCTATGTGCCTTCAACCCTAACATTCTGCCAGGATCTTTGTCCATTATTTATTTTGAAGCTTTCTGACCTTGTTCAAAAATTTATTTGTTTATTTTTTTATGCAGAAATCAGTAAATCATATGACTATAGACCTAGTGTGGATTTTGGTGATGAGAGCAGCCTGTGAAACTGCTTAACTATCAGCTTCTGAAATTAGCAATTATTGTAGCTCACTGCCTCTGTAGAAATAATATTACTGTACTAGATTTCAGATGATCTTTGTACCATTTACATAGTAGAAGAAAGTTCTTTAATTTATGCAGTCATATATACAAATTCTCCTTTATTTTGGAAGCAGAGTAATGACAATGCTAATTAGGATTATATGAAAAAAATCTCAGATAAGGTCATATTTTATAACCAAGCAAGGGCTCCTTAATCAGTTCTGTAGTAAGAATAAAACAAGTGGAGGATGAGAAGAGTAAACATAGGTGGAAAAGTATTGTGCCTAAGTGGTTACTTGCTGTTTACTATGAATTAAAATATTTTGCATATTAACTGTGAGTCTACAAAGATTGTATAAATATAGTTACAATGAAATTACAGTTAAGTCACAGAATTTTCTAGAACGAACTACAGTTCATCCAAAGGTTTTGACAGACTATACAATTTAGAACTTAGTTTTATTAATAAATAAATGAGGTGGCTGAATAGGTTTGTTTTTTTTTAAGATATTTATTTATTTATTTGAGAGAGAGAGAGAGAGAGAAAGAGCCTGAAAGGGGAGAAGGTTAGTGGGAGAAGCAGACTCCCCATGGAGCTGGGAGCCAGATGCGGGACTTGATCCCAAAACTCCAGGATCGTGACCTGAGCTGAAGGTAGTTGCTTAACGGACTGAGCCACCCAGGTGCCCTGAATAATTTTGAACTGCTAAAAGAATTCAGAAATAAAAAAGGACTATCAAGAAGCTTACTAGTTATTAAATAGTTTTAACTGAAATTGGTGACTTCCCAGAGAGTTTAATGAGCTCTCAACCTGCCTTTTATTTCTTTACCAGAATTGTTGGCACCTCGATGACTAAATCTTCAAGTTATCATAAATCAAGATCACAAGCCAAAAAGTGACATGGGAAATAAAAAGGAATGGATCATTTTACCAGATTTTACTCAGTTTCATTACAGAAGTCTATATAGGTAAGGATGGAATTATAGTGCAAAGAAGATTCGTATATGGCACAGAAACTCAGTAATACCCTTCCTCCTTGTTTAGTAAAAATAAGGAGAAGGTACTTTGTGCAACTGTTCCATTTTGTGGGGCAAGGGGTGTGGGGCAGAGGCAGAGGGAGAGAGAGAATCTTACATAGTCACCATGCCCAGAATGGAGCCCTGTGCGGGCCTTGAGCTCACAACCCTGAGATCATGACCTGAGCTAAAATCAAGAGTCGAATGCTTAACCGCTTAACTGACTGAGCCACCCAGGCACTCCAACAGCTGTTCATCTTAATTTTTTGTTTCTGCATCTTCCAGCACAATGTGCCATAGAGTAGTTAGTAAGTTTTTTTGAATTAATGAAATATGAAATTATATAATGTAACAGAGTAGAACCTCATATAAGTCCTAGAAACTCAGCAGTAGTCTTCTTTATTGGATAGTAAAGACAAGGAGAGGAGGCCTTGTATGTTCCTAATGGCAATTTGAAATACTTCCCTGACCATGACTTCTTCATTTTTTATATACCCAATGCTTAGCATATAGGAGACATTCATGTTTGTTGAGTGTGTATAATTTCCCTTCAACCAAGAGCAGTCACAACTGAACATAGCAAACCTAAAGAAGACATAAAAGCATTGATGAATATGCTGTTTACAAAAAACTTGCTGCTATTTTATCTGAGACTAAGAATCTTTTGAGTAGAATCTAAGCTTAGCACCATGACTTGTATATAAACCATGACTCAATATTTTTGTTGTATTATATGAATGAATGTGGTCAGAGAGGACCAGGTTTACATGGTAAGATAATGAATGTTTTATTTTAGACATGTTAAATTTACAGTATTAATGGGGTACCAAGTGGAACTGTCTAGTAGGCAGTTAGAAATACAGACTTCAGGGACGCCTGGGTGGCTCAGTTGGTTAAGCGACTGCCTTCGGCTCAGGTCATGATCCCGGAGACCCGGGATCGAGTTCCACATCGGGCTCCCTGCTCAGTGGGAAGCCTGCTTCTCCCTCTCTCACTTCCCCTGCTTGTGTTCCCTCTCTGTCAAATAAATAAAATCTTTAAAAAAAAAAAAAAAGAAGAGAGGTCCTTAGAAAAGGGAAAAAAAGAAAAGTACATCTAAGGATAGGAAGAGCCCGAGATTAAAACATAGATGTAGAACAATGAGAGGTAAGTATCACTGAATCCAAAAGAATAATATTTGAAGAATGCGTTGTTTAATTAGGAGACTAAGATATGAAACTTATCTTAAACCTGATTTTAAAGACATCATATAAAGAGAACTATAGGGCCTAACATACAGTCCTGAAGACAAGGTATAAAAAAAGTGTTTGTGATTGATGATGGTTGACGATGATGAGATCAATTCCACATTTACTATATTGCTACTATAATTTAAAATATGGTGACATAAATACTGGGTTATTTTACGCATACCTAGAAACAAAAGAATAGAGAATGAAAAGGGAAATGAATATGTATTTGCTTATAAACTTGCTTTAATAAAATTATTGTTACGTCTCTTTAATCTGGTCATAGGGTCTTTAGACACAAAAAGCAGGCATATTCCAATAGTTGTCAAAAAGAATTTTGAGGGGCAGAGTGAAATTTGAGAACATTTTAGTTTATTCTCTAAAGTTACTTTGTTGTTCTTGCCACATATAAAAGTAATCTGTCAGTATGAGACTGGCTAAATGAATTATGGTAAATCCTTAACCATAGATCACCATGTAGCCATTAAAAGGAAAGAGAAAGCTCTCAAAGATTAAAAATAGAACTACCCTATAGTTCAGTAATTGGACGACTTAGTATTTACCCCAAAATATACAAAAACAGTAATTCAAAGAGATACATGTACCCTATGTTTATTGCAGCATTATTTACAAGAGGCAAATTATTACAAGAAGCCCAGGTGTCCATTTATTGATGCATGAATAAAGAATATATGGGGTGTGTGGGTGTATTTTTATATAATGGAATATTATGCAGCCATAAATTTCATTAAGAATGAAATCTTGCTGTTTGCAACAACATGGATAGCTAGAGAGTATAATGCTAAGTGAAGTAAGTCTGCCAGAGAAAGACAAATACTATATGATGTCACTCATATGTGGAATTTAAGAAACAAAATAAATGAGCAAAGAAAAAAAGAAGAGAATCCAAGAAACCGACTCTTAACTATAGAGAACAAACTGATGGTTACCAAAGGGGAGGTCAGTGGGAGGATGGGTGAAATAGGTGATGGGAATTAAAGAGTATATTTATCATGGTGAAAAAAAAAAAAGATAGGGATGCCTGGGTGGCTCAGTTCATTAAGTGTCTGCCTTCAGCTCAGGTCATGATCCCAGGATTCTGGGATTGAGTCCCACATCAGGCTCCTTGCTCAGCAGGGAGCCTACTTCTCCCTCTGCCTGCCACTCTCTCTGACAAATAAATAAATATGAAAAAAAAATGAAGTAAATAAAATTAAAAAAATAAAAAAACCTTTTTTTTATTAACGTATAATGTATTATTTGCATCAAGGGTACAGGACTATGAATCATCAGTCTTACACTATTCACAGCACTCACCATAGCACATACCCTCCCCAATGTCCCTAATGCAGACACCCTATCACCCCGACCCCCAGCAACTCTCAGTTTGTTTCCTGAGATTCAGAGTCTCTTACTGTTTGTCTCCCTCCCCAATCCTATCTTGTTTCATTTTTTCCCCTCCCTTCCCCTCATGGCCACCTGCCCTACCTCTCACATTCCTCATATCAGAGAGATCATATGATAATTGTCTCTCTGATTAACTTATTTCACTTAGCGTAATACCAAAAGAGGAAACGTTTTAAGTACTGATGAGGGACAGTCTCCAAGATTTATTGTTGAATAAAAAAAGCAAAGTGAAGAACAGTATATATACTGTATTTGTATTAAAAAAAAAGTCAATATCTATGCATAAAATATTTTCACAAAGATACCGAAGAAACAAAGTATTTATAGATTCCATGCTTGAAGTGGTGGTGGCTGGGCAGCGGAGGTACAAAGGTGGCAGGGATACTTTTCACCATACTTTTTGTATCTTTTGAATTTCAAATTGTATTAACCTATTAAAAATTAACCATAAATGAATGCATAAGTAAATTAAATTGGGTTTAAAAAAGAGTACAGGAGCGCCTGGGTGGCTCAGTTGGTTAAGCGACTGCTTTAGGCTCAGGTCATGATCCTGGAGACCCGGGATCGAGCCCCACATCGGGCTTCCCGCTCGGCGGGAGGCCTGCTTTTCCCTCTCTCAGTCCCTCTGCTTGTGTTCCCTCTCTAGCTGTGTTTCTCTGTCAAATAAATAAAATCTTTAAAAAAATTTTTTAAAAAAGAGTACAAAGATAAGCAGACTGATACAAAGATAAAATAAATCCATTGTAAAAATGTATAAAAGAGGGGCGCCTAGGTGGCTCAGTTGGTTGGGCGACTGCCTTCAGCTCAGGTCATGATCCTGAAGACCCAGGATTGAGCCCCACATTGGGCTTCCTGCTCGGCGGGAAGCCTGCTTCTCCCTCTCTCAGTTTCTCTGCTTGTGTTCCCTCTCTAGCTGTGTTTCTGTCAAATAAATAAAATTTTTCGGAAAAAATGTGGCAAAGAAAGTATAAAGAAGAAATAAAAATCACTAATAGTGTCATAGTAATGAGGTAACCACAGTTAACTTGTAAGTATAATTCTTTCAAATTTATTTTTTCTAGTGATTTGTAGGATATACACTTTGATCTCAATACTATTAATGGCTGTATTTTAGTTTTTACTCTAATCAAGGGTAAGACAATATCTCAGTGTCGCATGACTCTGTGTGTGTGTGTGTGTGTGTGTGTGTGTGTGTGTGTGTGTGAAATTTCGCACCTCTCTGTTGGCCCTGTTCTTCCTTCCCTCAGTTCCAGGATAGTATCATTTATGGTTTAGATAATAATCATTTATGATTATTATTACTGCATCAATTTTTGTATCACATATATTTTCCATCAATAATATTTGGGCATATGCCTTCAGCCTTTTAAAATAAGAGCTTTATTGATAAAAAATTCACATACCACATAATTTATCTACTTACACATTTAGATGTTTAGTTTTGTTTTGTTTTTAAGTAGGCTCCATGTCCAGTGTGGGGCTTGAATTCACAACCCTGAGATCAAGAGTCACATTCTTTACCAACTGAGCCAACTAGGTGCCCCATATATTTTTTAATGTAGTCTCAGAGTTGTACAGTCATTATCATCATCAATTTTATAGCATTTTTGTTACCCCCAGAAAGAAACCTTGTATATCAGCAGTCACTCTATTTTTCTTCCACTGACCCCAGTCCTAGACACCACTGATCTACTTTCTATCTCTATAGGTTTGCTTATTCTAGCATTTCATGTAAATGGTATCATATAACACATAGTCTTTTGTGACTGATTTCTTTCACTTATAATGTTTTCAAGATTCGTCCATGTTGTAGCACATATCAGTACTTTATTCCTTTTTATGACTGAATAAGATTCTGTTGTATGGATATACCACATTTTGCATGCATTCATCACTTCACGGATATTTGGGTTGTTTCCACATTTTGGCTATTATGAATAATGCTGTTACATTTGTGTACATGTTTTTGTGTGAACATGTTTTTAGTTCTCACGGGTATATGCTGGGTCATGTGATTATTCTGTGGTTAACTTTTTAAGGGGCCATCAGACTGTTCTCCAAGGTGGCTACACCATTTTACATTCTCACTAACATTGTATAAAGGGGCCAACATGTGTTATCTGCCTTTTTGGTTATGACTATGTTAGTGGCTGTAAAGTTGCCTTCAGTTTTGAAACCAAATATTTTAAGTAGTTTTGTGACAAAAGATGGTGTAAAGCATCAGGTATACTAATGGCTTTATATACTAAAAGCTTTATATAAGCCCAGAGAGAAAGGGATAAAAAAACCTTACTAATTTGCACCAACGGAACCATTTGGAAGACTTTTTGTGAGTCTCTATTATTGGATCCTGCCCAGAGCTTCTAATTCAGTAGGATTGCAATGGGTAAAAAATTCACTTTTGTAACAAGTTTCTAGCTGCTGCTGTTGGTCTAAAGACCACATTTTTGGAACTATTGATTTAATAAACATGATGGCAATGTGTACTTTGAGCCCAACTTCTTCCTTAAGTGTTTTACATATGTTAATTTATATAATCTTCACACAGGTATCCTCTACTATTATATCATTTTACAGATAAGGAAATTGAGGCATGTATAGATTAAGTAACTTGCTAAAGGAAATTGATTACATAAAGGTTAAATAACTTGCTCAAGATCACATATCTGAGATTAGTGGATCTGATACCTGGTCGGGCTCTAGTATTTATGCTCTTAATCACTATGTATGGCTACTATACATAGTTCATTCACATGGTATACATGATGTTTCTTGAGTAAAAACTTGAGAATAATCCATTTCTTGCAAATTTGGGATGCTTAGTTCCAAGAAACAATTCTTTTCTATCAAGACAATAATCTAAAAAACCAAGAATTTCCTCATTGTGCTTCATTCATTCATTCACTACTACTGTTTCTAGTAATTCTCCAAGTACTTTTGTGTTTATGATTCAGTTTTATGTAACATAGGACTACTGTGAATTGGAATTTTTAAAAAGATTTTATTTATTTATTTGACAGGGAGAAAACCACAGCTAGAGAGGGAACACAAGCAGGGGAGTAGGAGAGGGAGAAGCAGGCTTCCCTGCCGAGCAGGGAGCTCAATGCGGGACTCTATCCCAGGACTCCAGGATCATGGAGCCCAAGGCAGTCACTTAATGACTGAGCCACCCAGGTACCCCATGTGAATTGTAATTTTTGTGTTAGCAAGTATTGTTGAATATCTAATTGTGTGATCTTCGAGAGTCCCTGAAATTCCCTGGGCCTCAGTTTCTTCAAACTATGCTTCTGTAATTTGGAATTAGTTGTCCTATTATAAAATTCAGATGATGACAGTCATTTATTAGTAGAGAGGGAAATTTAGTTTAATAGGTAGAATTTCATGTTTTAAGATTTTTCTCCCATGAAATTTTCTCAATTTTGGAAGTTACTGGTAGAAAATCTCAGAGTTGATCAAGCTTTCTTTGATAGCTTTTTTTTAAAATGGACATTTGTGTTTATTTTTGTGATTCTGTATTCTTTACCTATAAATTAGTCACAATTTCTTACACGGTTTTTCCTATTTTGCATCATTATTTCATGATTTTTTTAAGTAATTTACTAATGTGCAATTATTTAAACTGGTCTGAAGTTTCTCAAGTTTGTAGTACCTCAAATATTTTGTGATATACCCTGATTACATGCATATTAAGTTCCAAACATTTTACTAAACATTTTTAGAGCCTAAGTATGAAAGAGATACCATGTTTTCTGCCTTTAAAATTTACATTTTAATTGTAATAGTTTTTATTCAGTTTACTAATTAGTAAAGTATATCTGGAAAATTTGTCGGACTTGGGCATGGACAAAAGTGATTACTGGATTTCCTTTCTGGAGAACGCTGAATGTCTAGTGACCCTGAAAGATTTATCTGATTCTAAATAGGTGAGCACTTTGGATCATCTTTGATTGACCAGGCTATTTTATAGCTCTGTAAGGATAAAAGTTAAATTGTAGAAAACAAAACATTGCAAACATTTTTCTGCCGTGACACTGTAAATGATTCTTGTTCTTGGCAATACAAATGGATTTTGTCCAGGAGAAAATATAAATTTCTATAAGTCAGATTCTACTATGAATTGGTTTTCACTTTTTTCTGATTTTCTTATTAATTAATAAGGAAATGAAATCTGACAGGTAACATTTTGATTCATGGGTTTTTAATATTTACATGAGAATCATGATTTTACAATTAAGGAAATTATGCTTTAGAATTTTTATCTACTTATATAATGAATATATAGTTAAATATAAATATATATGAATTTGTAAGAAGTACATATACATATATATGCTGAAAGAAATATATATATACATATATATATGCTGAAAAGTAACCAAACAGCATTTATTTTTTTAAACTAGGAGTAATATTTTCCCTTATCACAAATAATGCATGTACATACAAAATGAACTAAAATATATTCATACAAGAAGAAAATTAAAAAGTAAAAATATTTTATGGTCTCAACATCCAGAAATAATCACTCTTAAGACCTTGGGATATAGGGGCGCCTGGGGGGCTCAGTCATTAACATCTGCCTTCGGTTTGGGTCATGATCCCGGAGTTCAGGGATCCAGCCCCGCATCAGGCTCCCTGCTCAGCGGGAAGCCTCCTTCTCCCTCTCTCACACCCTCTGCTTGTGTTCCCTCTCTAGCTGTGTTTCCCTCTGTCAAATAAATAAGTAAAATCTTTTACAAAAAGACCTTGGGAAACAGTATTTCAGACTTATTTTTTGTATTTATGTAATTTTTTCTAAAGTAAGATAATACTATATCCTATATTGATTTAAACCTTTTTTGTTTTTATTTAGAAGTATATAAATGAGAGGCGCCTGGGTGGCTCAGAGGGTTGAGCCTCTGCCTTCAGCTCAGGTCATGATCTCAAGGTCCTGGGATTGAGTCCCACATCAGGCTCTCTGCTCAGTGGGGAGCCTGCTTCCCCCTCCTCTGCCTGCCTTTCTGCCTATTTGTGATCTTTCTCTCTCTGTCAAATAAATAAATAAAATCTTTAAAAAAAAGTATATAAATGAGCACCTTTTTGACATTTTCATTTTGAAGATTGTATTTTAGCATTTCTAGGGAGAGGGGGCTAACAAAGGTTCTTGCTAGTTATCTTAACTCTACTTAGTAGATGAGATGTCATTATTTTTAACATGACAACATGTTAAACAGGCACATGAAATCACCAAGTATAGAAGAAATTAAAGCAAAAATGTTTGAAAACTTTACAAGATGTAGCTACTCTGTTGGGGATTTTAGAAGTCTCCCTGTACACATATCAGGATTAAATCTTTTTTTGTTTGTTTTGTTTTTTTTTAAAAGAAGCAGCTGATAGGGGCACCTGGGTGGTTCAGTGGGTTAAGCATCAGATTCAGCTCAGGTCTAGATCCAGGATTGTGAATTCAAGCCCCATGTTGGGCCCCACGCCCAGCATGGAGCCCACTTAAAAAAAAAAAAAAGCTGGCATACAGGTAATTGAGGAATTAAAGGTGGGGGAAGAATCCAAGACTACAAACGAAAGGAAGCCTGGAATATCAGTATAGGAAAGCAGTCCTATCCTAGCTGTTAACATTTAAAAAGCCCTTTCAAGGACTAAAGAAATAAAGGCTACAAATGTCTGGAGCTTGAAATGGCTTTTATACTTTTGAACCTCTTATGAAAGCTTTTCTTAGAACTCTCTTCCCCCCCTTCTCCAAAACAAAATAGTTTTAAAAACAGAAATTAAACAGGAAAAGACCAGATAAAAAAGGATGTTGCAGCATAGTCTATTTTAAATTTCTGAGCCAGAAGAAGAGCTTCTTGAAAAAAAATTGAACAAATAATTGCCATATTTGAAAGTTGGAAGGAACCAAAGAGAATAGTTGTTATATTCTTGAATCTTGTGAATTGCTAACAGTTCAAATGAAAGTGCATTTCCAGCAGAGATCAACACCTCTGGATTTTGTTGCTCTTACACTCGTTTACAAACATGTGAAAAAAGTAAAAGAGAAAGAAGTAATATGCACCAAGGCTATTCTGTTTTTAATACAGTATGTGGTTGAACACAAAGGTTTTATATCTGTCTTCATGAAGAGTAAGTTTTAAAACATATTCAAGGATATAGATTGCTAAGCCTTATAAAATTCTTCACCAAAAGGCTAGGTATGACTTTCCTCCCTTGTGTTATGATTTATTTATCATTATAAATGAAATGGAAAAATAAACAATACACATTCAGTGACTTATAGATTTTGTCCATTTTTTTAAAAGATTTTATTTATTTGACAGAGAGAAACACAACCAGAGAGGGAACACAAGCAGGGGAAGTGAGGGGAAGAAGCAGGCTTCCCACCAAACAGGGAGCCCGATGCGGGACTCGATCCCGGGTCTCCGGGATCATGACCTGAGCTGAAGGCAGTTGCCCAACCAACTGAGCCACCCAGGTGCCCCAGATTTTGTCCTTTTAACATTATAAACCATCAAGATTGCAGAGAGATTTCCAGTCTCTCTAATGGAGTCTAACTCTACTTAAATTAAAAACTTTTAAAAGTTCTACAATGTAATTTGGAAGTTCTGAATTTTGGACCCATCACTTCTATTAATTTAGTCATGGCACAGTCACCCAACCTATCTCAGAGCCAACTAGTTTATTCTGTTTCTTCCATCTCTAAAGCTCTGTAATTCTGTGGATTTAAGAAAGTGAAACTAATGTTAAGGATAAAATTTTCTTTAAGAAGTCTTAACAAATATGCTTAAATTCCAAATGATGTCTTCTTAATTAGTAATATAAAACAAAATTTTAGTTGATCACAAAATTTTTTTGACCATCTAATTTTTTTTCTTTTGAGCCCAGTTTCTTTTTTTCTTAATACTACAATAGCGGATGCCTGGGTGGCTCAGTGGGTTAAGTGTCTGCCTTTGGCTCAGGTCATGATCTCAGGGTCCTGGGATGGAGGCCCTCATCAGGCTCTCTGCTCAATGGGGAGCCTGCTTTCTCCTCTCTCTCTGCCTGCCTCTCTACCTACTTGTGATCTCTCTATCAAATAAATAAATAAATAAAACCTTTAAAAAAAAGTACTACAACAGCTACTGCTCCTTCTGCATTTGGCAATTTTTTTAAAAAAGATTTTATTTATTTGACAGAAAGAAACACAGCTAGAGAGGGAACACAAGCAGGGAGAGTTAGAGGGGGAGAAGCAGGCTTCCCGCCGAGCAGGGAGCCCAATGTGGGGCTCGAAGCCATACCTCCGGGATTATGACCTGAGCTGAAGGCAGACGCCCAACGACTGAGCCACCCAGGCGCCCCGGCAATTTTTTGACATATATTAGTTTCAGGTGTACAATATAGTGATTCAACAATTCCCTATATATTATAAAACGTTCACCACAGTGTAGTCACCATCTGTTACCACATAGTTAATACAGTGTTACTGACTGTATTTGCTATGCTATACATTTCAGCACTGTGACTTATTTATAACTGGAAGTTTGTACAGATTCATCTCCTTTATCTATTTTTTCATTGAAATATAATGAACATATAGAAGAGTACACAAAGCATAATTATATAGTTCATTGTTACCAAATGGGTATATTTCCATATAACTACTGCCAGTCAGGAAATAAAAGATATTTAGTGCCCCTATGTCTTCCTTCCCTCCTAGTGACTACGTTCTCCTTTTCCCCTAAGATAGCTATCTTGACTTCTAATGCCTTAATTTTCCCTGTTTTATTGTTAAAATATAAATCAAGACACACTTAATATTCTAAGACTTTGAGTGAAATTTGATTTGAATCAGGCAACATCCAATCTAGCAGATAAAATGGAGCTTCGAGGAGCTATACAAAATGAAAGACTTTAATAGGCAGAAGGGAGCAGGAACAAGGACGTTTTATTTTTTTATTTTTTTTTTTTAAAAAGATTTTTTTTTTTAATTTATTTGACAGAGAGAAACACAGCGAGAGAGGGAACACAAGCAGGGGGAGCGAGAGAGGGAGAAGCAGGCTTCCTGCCGAGCAGGAAGCCCGATGTGGGACTCGATCCCAGGTCTCCGGGATCATGACCTGAGCCGAAGGCAGTCGCCCAACCAACTGAGCCACCCAGGCGCCCCACAAGGACGTTTTATTAGCAAAAGCTGGATTACTTGTGGCAAGGTCACTTTCTTTTAGGGTATGCCAGGTGGCTATCAGGCAGATTACCTAGTTAGTGCTGACCAGGTGATTCTTGATTAATGGTTTAAGATTCCATTTCTGAGTCGTCAAAATTATAATTCATAACATCTGACTTTGGCTCAGGTCATGATTTCTGGCTCCTGGGATCAAGCCTTGAGCCAGGCTCTCCCCTTCGTAGGGAGTCTGCTTCTTCTTCTGCCCTTTGCCCTACAGTGCTCTCTGTCTCTCTTCCAAATAAATAAAATCTTTATTAAAAAATGTATCCAAAAAAATTTATCCATGAGAAAGAGAGAGAGAGAGAGAGAGAGAGTGAGAGTGTGTATTGGCAAAGGGAGAGAATATCAAGGGGACACCCCACCAAGGGAAGAACCTGATGATCCCATAACTCAAGAGACAACCAAGGATTGATCGTTCAACTGACTAAGACACCCACGCGTCCCAATAAATAAAATCTTTAAAAAAACCTAATTAAGTCTTGGTTTAGCAATGTGAGGCTTAGCATAAGTGACTCAATTTGGGAGCTGTGGTCTTTTTTTTTTTTTTCTTTTGTTGTCTTGTTTTCAACATGAACTTTATTTAAATAGACCAAAACAGTATACTGAGGTGCCTGGGTGGCTCAGTCAGTTAAGTGCCTGCCTTCAACTCAAGTCATGATTCCAGGGTCTTAGGATTGAGCCCCACATTAGGCTCCCTGCTAAGTAGGGAGCCTGCTTCTCCCTCTCTCACTCCCCCTGCTTGTGCTTTCTCTCTCTGTTAAATAAATAAATAAAATTTTTTTAAAAAAGATTTTATTTATTTGACAGAGAGAAACACAGCCAGAGAGGGAACACAAGCAGGGGGAGTGAGAGAGGGAGAAGCAGGCTTCCCGCCCAGCAGGGAGCTCAATGTGGGACTCAATCCTGGGTCTCCGGGATAATGACCTGAGCCAAAGGCAGTCGCTTAACCAACTGAGCCACCCAGGTGCCCCCCCCCCCAAAATATTTTTTTAAAAAAGAAACAGACAGTATGTATTCTTTTGCATCTAGCTTTTTTTTTTTTTTTACACAATACTATGTTTGTGAGAACCATCACTGTCATTATGTAGTAGTGATTGGTTCATTTTACTTCTGTATACTATTCCACTGTATGAATTCATTTATTGATGGGTCTTTGGGTTTCCAGTTTGGGACCAGTATGAATAATGCTGTTGTAAGATTTTCTGTAAGCTTTTTTTTTTTTTAAATATAAATGTGCATGCTTTACTCTTGGGTATATGCTTAGGAGTACAGAATAACATGAAAAGCTTTTGCAAAGTATGTGTACAAATTTATATTTTCATTTGCTCAAACCATAGAATTTTAACAGTTCCTTTATGATTATCAAAATGAATTGATCTCTAATATGAAGCATTTGAATTTTTCCAGGAGAAAATTTGTATGTGGACACTGATTAAGCTTATTAATTCTTATTTTTGGAAATGTCATAGCCCTACTCTTTGGTGACTAGGACTCTGAGATTTCTTACTACCTATTATTTGATACAGGGAAAAGCAATTGATTTTTTGCTAATTTTTGTTCCCTCAGAGAACTGAGAGTGGTTGGAAAAAGTAAAACTTTAAAATCATTGGATTGTTTTTTTCATTTTATTTTTTTACTCCCTTGGCTAAATTAAGCAGTGTTCCAATAATAAACTCCTATAGCTGTCATAAAATTCTTGAATAATATAGTACTTTTTGCTTTGAGCAGAGAGGAGATTAGTATTTATTATCTATTCCTATGATGTTTCTCCCTCCTCTCTCTCTCTCTCTCTCTCTCTCTCTCTCTCTTTCAGTGCTGATTCTTATGGAAAGTATACATTTTCATTTAAGGACCTTGCTGTGAGCTGTCCATCCACCACAACATATTAATCAAAAGCTGTTTCTTTGGGGAGAGACAAACACCAAAACTAACTTAATTGTAGAAATCTGGATGTCCTCAAAGGCTTTATTTACTAGTGTCTTGATACTTCTGTTCTATCTTTAATTCAATTCTGGAAAACAGATTTTCCCTAACCAAAACATCACAAAAATGCAGGGATTTTGGATGGTGATGGTTTGGGTTGATGTGGAGAGAGGTACTAAATCAAAGTAGAAGATCAATAGAATCAAATGAGGTCATATATTTAAGAGTACTTAGTAGAATTTAAGGTTTTATCATCATTATCATGAGAAGAATTTAGTCTTGTAAGAGGAGAAGGAATAAACAGTCTAGATACAGTAGAAATCTGTTAATTACCATGGGACCAGTGCTATATTATAGAAATGTAGTGTGAGCCACAAATGTGAGTCATATATGTAACTGAAGATTTTCTAGTTGTCACCTTAAAAAAGTAAGGTGAAATTAATGTTAATAATTTATTTTATTAGTATATCAAAATAGTATCATTTCAACATGTAACCAATATAAAAATTATTGAGCCATTTTACCATACTTATTTATACTAAGTGTTCAAAAATCCATTGTGTGTTTATACCACAGCACATCTCATTTGGGGCTAATTACATTTCCAGTGCCCAATAAACTGCAGGTTGCTACTGGCTACCATATTGGGACAACATAGATTTGGGGCTTTCTGTGATAGAATGGGAGAGTGCTCTATGCTATACCAAGTAGACATGATTTACTCATGCTCATTTACTCACGGAATAGTGAGTGTGGATACCTTGTGCTTGTGCTTAATAGAGAAATAAAAAGTAAAAAGTTGTTGGCGAAGAAATGTTGGATCAAAATTTCCTCCAACAGTCACCAGTATTTCACTGTAATGCATACTGATACTGAGTTGTTAGTCTATTTTGAGATATGGGATTTTTAGTTTATGAAGTAATAAAAAGCCCTGAACTCTACTACTGAAATTCATTTTCTAAAATGTTTCCAACAGGATTATTTTGCTAGATTCTAAATGATAAAAAGATAGAGCCTTGAAACCTGTAGAAGTCCATATATTCTGAAATAATTTGCATATTAATGAACAACAGCAAGAGACACATCTGATGGACCAAAAATGTCCCAATGAAAATTAAATGACACAACACTCAGCACAACTGGTAGGTAATTAACAAGGGTATATGTGTTAATTGTGAAATTTTTATGAGGGCAAAGCAATGAAGATGACTGGATTGTATGAAAAGGACTTTGCTGTAGAGTTAATGTTTATGTCCCTGAAATTTTTATGTTGAAACTTAATCTCTAACATGATGGTATCTAAAAGTGGGGCCTTTGGGAAATGATTAATTATCCTTTTTATTTTTTATTTAGAAAGATTTTATTTATTTGACAGAAAGAGAGACCGTGAGAGAGGGAATACAAGCAGGGGGAGTGGGAGAAGGAGAAGCAGGCTTCTTGCTGAACAGGGAGCCTGATATGGGGCTCAATCCCAGGACCCTAGGATCATGACCTGAGCCAAAGGCAGACACTTAACAAATGAGCCACTGACGTGCCCTGATTGTCTATTTGTCTATTTAACTAGGAAATGAATGGTTCTCATCAGACACTGAATCTGCCAAGGCCTTGATCTTGGACTTCTTAGTCTCCAAAACTGTGAGAAATAAATGTTTGGTGTTTAAGCCACCTAGTCTATGGTATTTTTGTTATAGCAGCCTGAATGAACTAAGACAAACTTTGAAAGTTTAGCATAGTAACTGTAGGGAAGTTGGAAATCAAGCAAAAGTTCCATTGAAATAGATTTTTTTTTAATAGAACAATGCTCATTCACTAGGACAGCCTGTATAAACCTATTTGAACTACAATATAGCTGAGATATTTGTCCTTTTCAGTAATTACTGTTATAACACTAAAAGTAAAAAAAATTAAATATTTTATTATTCCTAATACTTTTGAAAAATTATGTAGATTTCTTTAGAAGACAAGGTAGATGGAGATGTAGTTGTTTTTAAGGAGTAAATGGCTAATGACAGAGCTTTATTCTAACTTTTTATTATGGAAATTAAAATATATATACACAAGTAGATGGAAATAGTGAGTGTGGATATTTTTGCTTAATAGAAAAGTAAAAAGTTGTTAGCAAAGAAAAGTTGGATCAAAGTTTCCTCCATCAGTCACCGGTGACAAGAGCAGCTCTAGATGGTTTTGTAGTTATCTGATTTGGATTCTAGAGGAATATAAGGAGCTGGAGACAGCATGTATTGATTCATGACTGAGTAAATAGATACATGGCTAAATTCTTCACTGAGCAGTGATTAGATTCTGGAAGTAGGCAGTGTAAGATTCCTGGATTTGATTGTTTCTTCTTTCATCAATGGTTATTATTAATTATGGATATTTTGCTTGTTTCTTGTTTAGTTTCAAAATTATATGAATTTTATATTTTATGTGAATTTTAGAGAATTCTTGGCTATTGAGAAAACATAGTGAATTTTTAGGAACAAAGTAGATTTCACTAAGAAAGATTATTCTAAGTGTATTATCCATGTTAAACAATTTTTTGTTTATATGATGAAGTAAATGATTTATGTAATGTAAAATAAAGAACCATTTGTCTCTTTTCAGATATTACATTTATTAATTAGAATAATTATGTAAAATGTTTGACAACCAGATGCTTTGTTTTGTAAAGGGTTGCAGAAGTTTTTACTTGTAGTTTTGGCCACTTTGTAGAAAAGTTGTTAGGTGTATTTTTGGGTGGGGCTATCAGCATAAAACAAGATGATATGTCAGAAAAGTCCTGAATCACAAGTCAGAAAGCCTGGGGTCATTATGGCCATGTCATTTATTATCGTATGTCCTTGGGCAAATCACTTGTCATTCTGGACCTAAGTTTTTATGTTTGTCAAATAAGAGGTTTGGACTAGATGATATCTAAGATCCTTTAAGGTGGTAGCAGGATATAGTAGAAAGAACATAGGATTTGGAATTAGACACACCTGGTTTTTGTTCATTCAGCAAATTCTTATTGAGAGCGATTTTGTGCCAGGTGCTGAAAATATTAATTAACAATATGAATAATTTCACTAATTAGTCTCTACCTTTATGGAGCTTGCATTCTATTTTGGTAGACAATAAAAAATAAATACATAAAACAGTTATATAATATAATAAGTGCCATCAGGAAAGAAGATACTCTTGACAGTTTGACCTGGGAATATCTCTTTGAGTTAATGACTCAAGGATGAGAAATTGCTAGTTAGGTAATTAATGGGGCAGTGTTTCAGGTAAAGAGAATAGCATATGAAAAGGGCTTGAAGCTGGAAAGAGCTTAGTGCATTCTGGGTGCTGAAGGAAGGCTAGTATATATTGATTGGAGTGTAGTGAAAAGAGGGGAGAGTAGCATAAGATAAGATTGGAAAGATAGGCATAGTTTTGTAGAACAGGATAATGGAGTTTGGATTTTATCTTAAGTGCAATGGTAAACCATTTTAGGGTCTTAGCAGAGGAGTCATTGATTTAATGTTTTAAGAAGCCCCCTCTTATTACAGTCTAGGGAATTGATTAGAGGTGGTTCAAGATTAGAAGTAAACCTGTTTCATAGTCCAGGTGAGAAATAATGAAGACCTGGGTTAAAGTAGTGGTAGAGATGGAAAGATGTGGAACAATTTAAGATCTATATTAAAGGAAGAAACAACTGGATTTGCTGCTGGATTGGATATTGAGAATAATGGAAAGGAAGGAATAAAAGATGGCTCTTAGGTTTCTGGTTTGAACAACTTTTGGACTTGGTGGGGAAAGACGGACAGATTTAGGTGGGTGGGTATCATGACTTCTTTTTTGATTTCTTTTTTGGACATATTAAGTTTACAATGTCTTTGAGATATTTAGGTGGTGATGTAAAGAAACTAGACCATTAGATATTATATGAATTTCAGGTTTTCTGAAATTCATATAAGTCAGGGCTAGAGATACATGCTTGTCATGAACATAAGGTGGTTAGTATTTAAATGCAAGGGAATGGATGAAATGATCCAGGAAAAGAGAAGGTGGTTAGTATTTAAATGCAAGGGAATGGATGAAATGATCCAGGAAAAGAGTGTAAGGAACCCTAAAACTTACAAATCACATAGGAGAGATAGATTAAAGAGTGGAGGCCAAGAGGTAGCGGTAGTGAGAATGGAATAAACCAGGAGAGTATAGTCTTTGGAAGCAAAGAGAGGTCAGTGTTTCAAGAAAGAGGGAGTTGACCAGAGACTCTTAATCTTAGGAAACAAACTGAGGGTTGCTGGGGAGTGGGGGAGAGGGATAGGGTGGCTGGGTTGTGGAAAAAATGAAAATTAACAAAAAATTAATTAATTAAAAAAAGAGGGAGTTGATTGCATTGATTTTGTTTAATGCTTACAAGAAACAAAATTAAGATGATCACAGAGAAATGACCATTGGGTTTTGTAACATTTGATTTTAATTCTGACTCTGCAGCTATTAGTTGTGTGAACTTGAACACTTCATTTCACATCACTGTCTCAGTTTTCTCATCTTCAGAAAAGGGAATAACAATATTCCTATCATGTGGTTATTGTAAGTGTTGATAAACTAACATGTGTTTACCTAGAACAGCATCTGATAAATTTGGGATGCTCAGTTGATATTAACTCCTTTCTTCTCTAGGTCTGTGATGCCTTTTGAAACTATGAATAAAGTACAACTATCCCTTGCTTAAAGATGTTAATTTGTTCCTGAAAATTCTGTTACTTAGTGAAAATCTATAAAATATAAAATGTTGTCATTAATTTAATGGTAACAATTATGATATATTTCATCTCAACCCAAGATACCCAAATATTTGCACAGGTAGAGAAATGTATCATTTAGGGAATAATGAAAACAAATTTATATAAGTAATAGATAACATTTGAACGTAAATAGATAGATTATACATAAGCTATTAAGTAATAAATGTTTATTATACTTGCCAAAGGAGGAAAAGAAGAATTGATAATGGTTGTTGGCTGGTGGAGGAGGAATGCGAGGTATTCATTTTTTGGAAGGCATGTTATTCTTTCTGTGCCATTTTTCCCCATCAATTTTTTCAGTCTTTTAGGGGCTCCTGATTATCTTGCCTTCACGTGAACGTAATATAAAATTACAGCATACTTTTATTTTAAAAATTATTTTATTTTTTTAAATGTTATTTATTTATTTGACAGAGAGAGAGAGAGAGAGAGAGAGAGAGAGAGAGAGCGCACAAGCAAGGGGAGTGGGAGAGGGAGAAGCAGGCTCCCTGCTGAGCCAGGAGGCCAATGTGGGACTCAGTCCTAGGACCATGGGATCATGACCTGAGGCAGACACTTAACTGACTGAGCCACCCAGATGTCCCTATCTCATACTTTTAGAGTTGTACAAGATGCTACCTCTTCATTCCTTATTAGCAATGCAGAACATTTGGGTCATCTAAACAATGGCATACAATGCAATTTTTTCCACATAATATTCTTTGACAGGGGGTTGTGATATTGACTAAATTGGTGAGTGTTTTTGCCTGACAGTGTAATATCAAAATTCATATGTTATAGTATATTTATTTAGTGTGTTTTTGGATGGAAAAAATATTCTGGAGAAAAAAGATATCATCTGAAAGTGATACAACTTTTTCAGAACCATTTTAAGCTAATAATTCGCTATCTGATGTTGTCTTATTTACTGATCATCTACTGCATGCATGGCTATGTTAAGCTCTGTGGAGATAACTAATATGTCTATAATTTAATGAGTAGCTTTTAGCAGGCAGAAGTTTTAGGTGATTTTTAATTTTAAAAGGCAAGAGCCATTTATTAGTGGCATCTCTCTAATAATGTGAAATACTCTCTCAATTGAATAAAATATGAAAACTTAATGTATATTAACTGGAAACAAGAGATACAATTATAAAAATGTAGTTATAATTTTAAACAATGTATTTTAAAAAGTATATTTTTAAAATTGGCACCTATACCCCCAGACTGGTAAACCATCTTGTGGGGACTCATAAGGCCACTCTGGCAGACGAGTAGGAGTATGGAGGCAGCAGAGAACCACTGTCCAGACAGGTTGGATTTCCATTTCATGCCGAGCTTATACATCTAAGGCACATGTATTTCTTGGCAAAAATCTGAATTTCCTGCTGAAAGTCTTGGCATAGATAAGCATAAGATCAATGAATTCCAAGATAGGGTTTTTGCCTTAAGTGTCTGTGTATAACTTCTATTGGCATGATGCTTTAAAGGGAATATATTTGATAAGTTACTCATTTCCACCTCTAAACTCTAAAGTTTCTATATGGTAGTTTTAATAATATACTGTACAGCTGCTGTTATTGGTTGGTATTGTGCATATCTTGGGCCCAGAGCAATAGTATGTGCAGACTGAAAATCAACCCAAAAGACTTCCTTGTGTGATTATTACAAATCGAGACTTAATTCTATTTCTCTCTGATCATTTTCTTTTTGTACTGATATTAGATTCAGTATCCACTTTAGTATCCTACCCAGTTATGGGGTTTGTGGGCATCCCTAAACCTGAAAAAAATAGCTGAGATGAACTCAGGGGTGTTCTTTACTTTTCTGAAAGTAATTCTGTATGGCTTATTCCAATTTATTTACTTTTTTCTCCGGAATTACTGTAAAGGTTTTCTATTTCACTCATTACAGCACAGTGTTTTTCACATTTGAATAGACTGCATCAACATGAATTCTTTATAAGGACCTGAAAAACAAACTTTGCCAAGTCCCTGAATACAGAAGTGAATTCACATCCCAATACTCAGCTGCCTCATGAATAAAGGAGAGCCTGTGCCTGACACTTTGAAGCTGTAGCTGTTAAACCATACAGAATATTTACCTCAATAAATCATTATAAGAAACTAAGGTACAATTATACCCACAGAGAAAAAGAATTCAAAACACTGATTTATGTGTTTCAGTGCCTATTCCCTTTCCCACTATGTTTTGAATTTTATGCATGTTTGTCATCTTTGGCTGCTCCTATGTATCTTTAAACTAATGGGTTCTGATTTTTTTTAACATTCCTCATTAAGTTTGTTATTTTTCTTAGACACACAGACATGATTTGCATAGTGTACAAAGTTTTACATTTAAAATGAACTATATCTCATTTCTTAGGGCTGAAGCAAAAAAGGGGAAAAATGACTTACCTATTTTAAATAAAACCCTGGCTTTGCTTAATTTGTGGGCATTTAAGCATAAGTTCCATATAAAGAATTGAATTTGGCATTTATTTTGGAGTACTGGGAAACTGTAAAGAATTAGGATATAAGCAGGAAGTAGACCACTGCCTTAAAGAACTACCTTCCACCGAACTGCTTATTTAGAATGATAATAATATTGTGGAAAGAAATGTTTGTTCACCAATGCGTATTTTGTCTTTCTGAGAACAAAAAGGCCCCAAAGCAAAAGTAAACTAGTAACATGGAAAAAGGAATGGCAGTGAACTTGACAAAGAATCAATGTACAGGCTGGAAAACTTTTGCCTAGAATAATTTACAATGTCATCTTGATGTGGTAGGAAAAAGAGGTTTTCTAATGGTATGTTATAAATTGAAAACATGTAGAAAATATTTTAAAGCAGTGAAATAATTTATAAACCAGGATAAAAATGTTATATCTTACTGGTTTAATTTAAAGGAATTTAATCTTTATAATTTTAGAAAAATCAAAGTACATACTAGTCCTGAACCTTACATAGAAATCAGGGACTGAATTTCACTTAATTAGTTACATGATCAGTATGGATCACAAGGTTGTACCTTTAAACAATGTAATGTTATCTAGATGTTATCCCCCTTTTCGGTCAGTGTGAAATTTTGGATATTAGTTGGATTAATGTCAGACCTTTAATAAATTCCTTACTACTCAAGTAATAAGATATCTCTTATTGCTTCTTATCCTTTTCTAATGAGAGGAATATAAGGATATATGTATATTGTAGGTTATTTGGGATTCTGGGATCTTCTCTTCCCCTACTTCTCTCATATTACAACCTTTTTATTTCCTTCCAATTACTAATTATAATTATTTGTTGTGATTCATTTGTTGTATATCTTCCCAGTAAGACCTCCATATAGCAAGTACTTGTTTTTCTTATTAATGATATATTCCCGCCACCCAGATAGATTTTCCTGGTGTATAGCATGTGCCTAATAAGTACTTAAAGAATGAATTAATCAAGGGAGCCAGTGTAATGGTCACCCTTGTTTATTTTCACATTTATTTACTATAAGTACAATACATTATTCACATTTATTTACTAAGGTAAGTGAAGTTAGATCTTGAGGGGAATCAGAAAGCCAAAGAAAGAACCAGCACAAGACAAGAGAAAATGCAAATAGAGAAAAGAAAACAAAACCTAGTCATTGAAGAACAAATATTCAAAATCTGTTGACTTTTTATGTAGAAAGTGATTCACAATTAGAAGTCATATGGCAGGAGTAAGATCAACAAGTCAAAAAGTAAAAAATAAAAGAGAAGCTATAGTGAAAAAATAACCCCATTCAGTCATTCATTTTGAATACATTTTTATTAGGCACCTACTCAGTGTAAGGAACTGTGTTAGGCACCAAAGATATTCCCAATACACTTTTGCCTTGAAGGAGCTTAAGTCTAGCATAAAGATAAAAACGTGTACAATTGTGGGCAGCCCCTGAACGTGAGCGTCCCCCCGGGCGTGTGGGCAGCCCCCGAACGTGAGCGTCCCCCGTGTGTGTGGGCAGCCCCAGAACGTGAGGGTCCCGCCGTGCGTGTGGGCAGCCCCCGAACGTGAGCGTCCCCCGTGCGTGTGGGCAGCCCCTGAGCGTGTGGGCTCCCCCC